>VUQS01008256.1:35271-45925 GCA_015108495.1 Heterochromis multidens
TATATAGGCTAAATAGTATTAATCAATATATGTATACTGTATATTTTATATACCATTGTAATGTGTCACTATATATACGAATTGTATTAATTGTTATGCAAATTAGAAAAATTACAGCATGTACTATAGTTTCTGTTATTCTACACTATAGTATATACTATAGTATAATATACAGTTCTAATAGAAAAGCTCAGTTGCAAAAAGTGTTTACACTTTGACGTTTTCAATGATTTTGTGCTACACAATAGTTCAAAATGCTTTTGATCAGCTCAAGGTCTAAATCAAACCAAACTCCAAAACAGTTGGGGCGCTGTGCAAAATGTAAATAAAAATGCAATGATTTGTAAATCTCATAAACCCATATTTTATTTGCAGTAGAGCATAGAAAACATATGTTTAAACTCAAGATATTTTACTATTTCATGAAAAATATTAGCTCATTTTGAATTTTGTGGCCGCAACACATCTCAAAATACTTGGAAGGGGGCAACAAAAAGCTGTAAAACTAAGCGGTACTAAAAAGAAACAATTGGAGGAACATTTTGCAACTAACTAGGTTAACTGGCAACAGGTCAGTAACATGACTGGGTATAAAAAGAACATCTTAGAGAGGAAGAGTTTCTCTGTAATCTGCAAAAAACTGTGTCTACAAACTGTGGAAATTTTTCAGAATAATGTTCCTCAACAAAAAATTGTGAAGATTTTGAATATCTCATCCTCTACAGTACATAATATCATCAAAAGATATACAGAATCTGAAGAAATCTCTGTGTGCAAGCCACAAGGCCGAACAAACAAATATTTGATGCCTGTGATCTTTAAGCCTTCAGGTGGCACTACATTAAAAACGGGCATGGTTCTGTCATGGAAATCACTGCATAGGCTCAGGAACACTTCCAGAAATCACTGTCTGTGAACGAAGTTCACTGTGCCATCCACAAATGCAGGTTAAAGCTCTATCATGCAAAGAAAAAGCCATATGTAAACATGATTCAGAAACGCAGCCAACTTCTCTGGCGCTCAGTTCAAAAGCCTGCATCTCTGATGGTATGGGGGTGGATAAATGCCTATTAGAACTGATAGCTTGCACATCTGAAAAGGCACCATCAGTGCTGATAATATACAGGTTTTAGAGCAACATGTGCTCCCATCCAGACAATGTCTTCTTCAGAGAAGGCCTTGGATATTTCAGCAAGACAATGCTAAACTGCATACTGCATTTATTACAGCAGCATGGCTTTGTAGTAGAAGAATCTGGGTGCTGAACTGGCCTGCCTGCAGTCCAGACCAGAACATTTGGTGCATAATGAAACAAAAAATACGACAAAGAAAGAAGAGGGGATGCTACACAGTGGTAAACATGGCCTTGTCCAGACTTTTTAGCTTTTTTTTGCCGCCATTAAATTCAAAATAAGCTAATATTTTTCTGGTACATTTTCTCAGTTTAACCATTTGGCTCTATTGTGAATCAAATATGGGTTTATGAGATCTGAAAATCATTTACATTTACAATTTACATTTACACAGCCTCTCAACCATTTTGGAATTGGGGTTGTAATATTGTTTATGGTCTGTTCTCATAAAAACACGGAAAGACTGTTAGGGACTCCAAAATTCATTCTCCTCCTGTGAGATGTAAAGAATTTTTTTTTTTTTTTTTGGATGCACTAGTTACTTAGATGGCTTATATTTCAATATACCTTACCATTTTCAACAGGTTTAGCTATGTGCCTCAGGAATCATGTAACTTGACAGTCACGTGTCAGCTCCAACTGATATATGGTTATCAAGAGGAATCTGAGTGGTGGGTGATAATTGAAGTGCTCAAGTTCAATAGAAAGCAGAGAGCTGTCACATTTACTTAGCGATTCTTCTTAATCAAACATAAAGAACAGCTAGAACAGAAAATTCACAATTTGGCAAAAATTTATATTTATATTATTTTTTATTTGTCATTTGTATTTTTCTTTTTTTTTAATTGAAAATAATATTCACCCCATTCTTACCCGAGTAACTGATGTACAGTTGTCAAAGCAGACAAGCAAGAATATTATGTTAATCTGGTCATTTTAATTAAATATTTCACTCATTCATTGTGTATCTATGTACCTTTTTTCTGCAGAATTTTACTTCCATAAAATGCCTGCATGACAGCTAAGGCTTTCATGTGACTTCTTCAGCTGGATTTTTGCTGTAAAACAAATACAGCATATGTGAGTCCAATGAAATTACTTTTCTTATACTAGCTGCAGCTACTGAAGGTTATTAAACTGTCACTTAGGTTTGGGAATAAGGATAAAGAGAATCATGAATTTCCTGTCAAACCTTGAACACCACATAGTGTATAAGTAAATCCATTAAATATCCTAGGCTTTCACAATGGCTACATTTAAAAATGAACCACGTGACATGAGAGGGAATGTTAAGTTTATGTGGCTACATAGACATATATCCTGTGTGAATGCACATGTGGAGCTTTGGGGATAAAGCTGAATTCCGTGTGAAAAAACACAGACTTTACACTCTAATGCATTTCACAAAGATTGCATAAGCTATGTGGGATTTTCACACAACCACTTTCCTATTGTCTGAGAAACTGACAGGAAACTATATTCCCCTTTCTATAGCGCAAATTCATTGCCAACTTCGTACACCTCCCCAGAAAGAAGCATTTTGAAGATCTTCAGTAGCACAAAACCAGCAGTCAATAAGTATAAAGGCTTTGTTGTGCAACTGTATATGATAAATCAAATACATTTACAGTAGCAGGGTGTGTATATGTGTGTGAAACCTCTGCCAAACTGCATTTTCCTAAGCAGTTTGATGATCTTTTAACTTACATGGACAAAGGATGATGTAGCATAAATAGCAATACAAAGGCAAAAACCACAGGATCCAATAATTAACACTCCAAAACTCAGCTGAGATTGTGTCATCATAGCAGCTGCCACTTTGAATCTCGAGTTACAAGATTCCAATAGACTGGCTCAAGCATCAATTAGAAGCATATGTGTTTTAAGTAAGAACATTTTTGAGATTCCCTGAAAGTGTTTTTGAAATACAAGTGTTAGTAACATGATAATAAAGTAGGCAAAAAAGAACAGGCTGTCCATGAACAACATAATGGCCACCTGTGAGCGCACACTATTACATATCAAACTGTCATCCTTTATCTATATTAAGTTAAACAATGATCAAATGGGGTTTTTTTTAATTAAAAACAAGGTAAAAAAAATTTTCCTTACCCTGTGACTGTGTGTTGTGTATATGTGTGTGTATGTGTGTGTCTGTGTATGTGTTTGGCACACATTTGGTTGACAGAAAACAGCAGACGGGATGGGGATGAGTTTTCCAGGGTTTCAGTGTTCAGACTCCAGTGTACAGTTCTGTTGTGGCAACAGATCGGGCTGCCAACCATCCCCTGACGGACTGTTACTCGGCGTCACGCTAAGATCCAAGACGAAGATGGAGATCAACAGTCTGGAAGTAAGAATCAAAAACAGGCATGAACTTAAATCATACACCGTAGTTTTGATACAAATGGCTTTGTTTTTATTGCTTCTTACTGTGCTTTTCAAAAAAAAAGTATATATACACTGTAGTTTACATCATAATTCACAGTAAATCAGATTTAAGTCTCCACACAGAAAATGTTAGAGAAAGAAAGGCAGCTCAGACTAGATGATATATTCACCAAAGCATATTGCTTTTGTTTAATCTAGAGCTCCTGCTGGCTGGTTGGGTAAATATTACATGACCCTAGATATCTTTCTAAAAGGATTTTCTGATTGGTTTTATGCACGCTGTTGCAGATGTCAATATTATGTGTCTTTGTGTGCAGCTTTATCAGTTTCAGGCATTTTCATATGTTTCTTCCCTTTATGATCCACCTAAGCAACAAGAACTCACTGCCCTCTCTCTGATCTGTCAGGAAAATGAAGTCAGTGACACCGACAAGCAAACATCTTGGGTTTATCGCTTGTGGCCTACAGAAAAGGATCCTACAAAATAAATTCATTAAAGAATAATCTCGCGGTGCAACCGCAAATATGTAATCAAGATGAGCTCAGAAAGGAGCGCAAATAAATGAAAGTGTGGTTTGAGAAGCTCTGAGTTGGTCTAACCACTTGCCCTGTGCACTGTTAGTGTCAAATGTCTGTCTGCTGCCTCAACACTCTGGCCGTTTCTACCCTGGAATGCTTGCAGCTTTGTGCACTGCATTTCTTGTTTTACCATTCAGCTGATAAAAATGAGTGTTTGCTTAATTTCTTAAAATCGTTAGGTGAATGTAGTACATTCTGTAAGTTGACTTTTTTTAGAGGTGTAATTAATCATTACAACTTAATATTGCTTTAAATAATGATGCCACGAGGCTGACTAGTACCTGTTCACTCGTTGAGTATGTGAAGGTCTGTGAGGCTAGCAAAACGATTGTTCCTATTGCTGCAAATAGTTTAAATTTTAATTTAAAAAATAGGCAACAAAATCACTGTTTGTGTTACTTTTAGACCAGGGGAGAACAGAAATATCCCCAGCTATGTTCACATGAACATCTACACTTTGTTCATCATGCAGCAGTAACTATCCTGCAACTAAAAAATAGGGCACAAGTAAACATTTTAATATTATTACAATATTGCAATAAACATTTAATTTGAGTGTCTAACTGGAATTCAGTTAGAAGAGGTGAAGTAATGTGATAATAGCAAAATTATTTAAGTGTCAACTGGATATTTGAGAGCCAGCCAGATTAATTTGTGGGGGGTTTTTTCCCTGCAGTAGTGACACCACCCTTGACCTCTGACGCTGGCTTCAGATGCTGAGCTTAATTATTAGAATATGGGTTCAGTTAATGAAACCAGTACAAGGCTGTTTGTGTCTCACAGAGGAAGAAACATATTTAATCAAATTACATGAAAGAGTAATTTATACAATATTAACAGAGCTTTAATTTCCTCGCTATGCACTTTAAATGCAAAACCAAACTATCCTGAATTAAAATAGGTAGGCAGTTATTATAATTACACCCTGTATATTGAGACATTTACTAGCATTAGATAAATGCTATTTATCTGACTAAATAAAATGAACACATATGATTAGTCCTCTCACATATATAAATATTAACCTGTATTTTCTTTTTTTTTACATACAGCCTTTAACAGTGTATTTCTTGACATGTGCATGGATCTCTGAAGTACTTTAATGTACAGCCATCAAAAATTAAATTCAGCCACTAACCATTTAATAATTGTCGTCTGAGCAATGCGAGGGAAACATCGAAGCTGCCATGTGAAATGCAGCAGCCAACAGGACACCCACACATAAATATAAACACCTTGCTTGCGTTCTGTCCCCTCTACCTCCATTTATGTGAAATGGCTCATTACCAGCAGACAAATCAATTGGCTCTGCTCTCTGAACACCCACTTGTGATAATAAGAGACTCTACAGACAACCCACAGACTGGAAATATGGTGCTGCCCACCAGCTTGAAGCCAAGGTACACATCAGTAAAAGATGAAAGGAGAAGGAGTGACTAAGACCCAGACATGAGCTCTGTCTGTGGATTATGCACATCATATCACAAGTTTTCGCTAGACAAATATTACCAGGAATCATATAGTTTGTCCTTTCACCTGTTTAAAAAAAATTAGATTCCCTTCACTCTCTTTAAACATCAAAGACAATTAGGGCTGATCTAATCTTTTGATAAATAAATGCCTGTCATTATCCTGATGTTAAGATTTTTTTAACATAGATGACTAAGAAAAGCAACACAATGTTTGCTTTTGAATATCTGAAAAACTACAACAAGTACAATTTGGGCCTTTTTGCCTAAATCAGTACTGTTAATCAGAGGTCATCAGAGGTTTCTAAATGAATGAAATGTATGGAAGACACTTGAGTCATATTTGGTTGAACGCAAGTAGACATTTTCCTCCTGAATTTCAGAAATCACATCAGAAATAATTCTTAGATTTGAAATATTTTCTATATTGAAGGAATTCTCGATCCAATTGGAATGTCGACTACACACAGAAAACACACAGTCCTGTAGTGTATCTACAAAGCTGAGACATTTAAACATTTACTTTTATTAACTTTAAAAATCTAATCAAAACTTATAATTCAAGATGAACTGGTTTTGCAGTCTCCGTAGGCACTTACCTTGACCATCCTTTCTACTGTTCTGGTGTGCTCTCAATTCTTCTGATTTATAGAAATCAATACTGGCGTAAGTGTTGAGACTGGAGCCAGCACTGCTACCCATAGCGCTTCCTCCCATGTTGTAGGCAGAAGAGGTGTGCTCCACTCCAGCTTGAGGGCTCTCCTTAATGGCCAAGTCAAGGTCAATATAGTTAAGGCCTTGTTCTGCAGATGAGGTGGAGGCTTGAGGTGGAGGTGTGGCAGACATACTAGCAGTCTGCCCGCTCTCCCACAGTGAGCAGTCCAAACCATGCCGATGGCTCGCTGCCTGGCTGCCCTCTGGGAACAGGGAGGTAGAAGAGGATGCGTTGCATGGTAGTGAGGGGGGTGAATTAAATGTCTCTGAGCAGTGGCTCAGGCGTCCCTGCTGGTCACCTCGGACCAGTCTGCTGCTCCGCTCAGGAGACTGGAAGGACTTGACTGGTGAAAAGTCCAAACCTGTCTCCTGCTCCACAGATAAGGGTTGCCCAGAGTGGATAGCAGGTCGTGCTGAAGTGCTGGCATCTGAACCTTTGTTGTCCATAAATGGAGGTTGGACTTCTGTTACCACTGCTGCTGTCTTTATTTTTGTTCTGTACCCCACGTTGCCCTCTGCAACCAGAGGAGAGGACGTGCCGTGTTCGTGTCGGGCCTTGGGGGCAACAGCTGGTGAGCCCTGTTGGGTGCTGAATGTGGATCTAACACGAGTCACTGGTGTTGAGGATTTCCCTAAATCCATGCTGACGTACTCAGCAGAGGTGGACAACGGTGCAGAGAAGCTGCGGGGAAGGTTAGCAGGATTATCATGGCAGAGGAGTGGTTGATTCACGGGCCGGAGCGTTCCATGGATCACAGGCTGTACATGTTCTGACCCTGCACATCGTCCTTCGTCATATTTACTGTCTTCCTTGAAGACAATACTGACATACTCACCAACATTCTGAGACACTGATGGAGGCAGATTCTCCTTAACCCTGGGCAGGGTGTTTGCTTTAGTAATGTCTGAAGATACGCTGAGGGGACGACCACGCCTTTGCTGCTTTGGACTCTTACTACTCGATGCACGTTTTTGGTGGTGGCGCCCATCTTTCGTGCTTGTTCCTGAACTCTTGTATTCTGCTCCAGTTCTTAATAAACTTAACCCTCTCCCCGCTGATATGGATTTGTCTTCAAGGCTTTCACTGCTGGCTGAGCTAGAGGAGAAAGAAGAGGAAGACATGGAAAGTTGGCAGCCTCCTGCAGGGCCCATTGCAATTTTGTTTCTCTTGCTATATCCAACTCCTCCTCCCCTTCCAGCACTATCATGCCCACTGCCGTCTTTTTTTCCTTCTCCTTTGTTCAAATCGTCCTCAAAGCGAGTGTAGAGAGTATGCTGATAAGCACGTGGCAGGGAGAAGTAGGAATTGAACATTTTTGGTTGAAGTTGGTGCTGCTCAGGATGGGAAGGAGGTGTGCTGCAAGCAGAACGGCTGCTCACAGGTGAGATGTTCATGTAGTCACTGGCAGCCCGGCTATCCATGCTGCCTCTGCTATCCCACATACCCAGTCCATGCAGGTCTGTGGAGCTGCTGCTATTAGGAGACATGACCATGTAACCCTCTGAACTGGGCTGGCGGATGTGCTGAGGGGGGGACACACTGTTATTGGGGGTCATGGCCATGTATTCGTCATCTGCCCCAGGTTTAGCACTGGCATCAGCCATACCTATTGAGAGAGAGAGTGAAACAGGAGGAGACGTCACTCCAGGCAGCATTGACATATAGCCACTATCCACAGCTGCTCCTGTGTCCACTTCTCCCACGCTTTTGTCAGACCTCTTCCTATTCTCCCCTACTACATCAAGTTGCCCACCCCCAACTGTCAGATTCCCTGGGCCATGGTGCAAATCACCTTGCTGTCTGTTAGCACTCTGCGACATAATGGCATATTCTTCATCTTCCTCATCATCTTCATCTTTTCTATGTGGAGTCAGTCGTTCATGGGATGCCAAAGGCAGGGAAGCCCTCTTACTAAGCAGTCTGCGTTCTGCCTCTGATTCACGACTGGATGAACGCCGCAGTATTCGTCTGCCTTTGGAGCGATGATGGGAACCAAGTAGACTTTCTCGCTGTCCCATGACTATATAGCTGGAGGAGCCTTCTCCATGTACATGATGTCCGGACAGGCTTGGTAGGAGCAGAGAGTGTTCGCCGGGACTGGAACCGTACTCATCTGATGAGCCATAGTCGCTGGGTGAACCTGAAACAGAAACTCTTTGTGATACACGAGGGTAGGAGCAGATTGTCATGCCTCCCACTGCTGCCCCCACTAGGCCGCACTCTGAGCCATGACCAGAGCTGGAGGACAGACTTGGTGCAGGTGAAGGAGCAGGGTTAGGTGTGTAACGTGCAAGGCTGAGGGTAATCTTAGCGGGGGTTGGGGCCCGGGTGGGCTTGGGTCTCAGTGTTGGGGTAGTTGAGCAGGATCCATTAAGACTTGGGCTGGAGCTGGCCCACGTCCCTTTGGCACTTGCTCCACTTTCCTCCGACCTGGCTCCGATGCTGGCTGTTCGTGCCCTTGGAAACCCGTGGCGTGATGTAGGTGATGTGCTCGTGCTGCTGCCTCCTGTTCCAGGGGTCTCCGTGCGTGCCCGTCTCGAGAAGCCCACCTGGCTTGGTGGCAGATTTGGGTGATGACGACGGCTCGGGACACTGATGGGATTTGAAGCGGTACCACCTCCGCATGAGGTTCCCACAGACTGAGATTTACTGCGCTGACGGAACTCCTCACTTAGGGCCTTCATGGCCTCTAGCAGGGTCTCGTGCATGTTCTGAGCCACCACTGAGTCATCCACCTGCATCCAGAACTCTCCAGGGCCGGTAATTGCTGAGCGCCCCACCTCAATGAAGAAAAAATTCTCTGAATGACCACATCTGCGGACATTCATCAGCTGCAACACTACAGCAGCCACATCAGAGTTGAGCTTGACAAAGTTGACTGTCTTGTCAGTTAGGCACAGCCGGTAGATGCCCACTAAATTCCTGGCATGTCCAAGACCTTTAGGCCAAACTTTGACCTGCCACACTTCCTTGAAGGTTGGAACAGGAGATGGAGAGCTACACTCTCCACTACTGCCATAGTCTTCAGGGGTTTTACCTAGGAAAACAGTAAAGAATAAATAAATCGGTTAGGGAATTTAGTGACTACACACAAAAAAAAAAAAAAAAAGTCAGGCTTTAATTCAAACATAGCCTGCTGAAATACTAACCAAAGCCAAAATGACACTAATAAGTAATGCTTTGTTTCTCTATCATAAGTAAATTGCCATATACAAAAATACTGCCAAACAGCTGTGCTGCAGCCAATTCATCACCATCACTTTTAAGCTACAGCTCATAATTAATTAAGTCTTAAAAGCTATAGAAAGCATCCACTAAAAAGCATCATGCTCAACTGTGAAGCAAGGCATTGTAATTCTGTTCAGTGCCAATCAAATGAGAAATTACAAATTTTTTTCCCCCCCTTTTCTCATAGTCAGTGTTGTTTTCATTAAATAACAAACAATCTACTGGTTTGCTTCAATCCACCAGCGGGAAAAAAAAATTAGCAATGAACCCCACAGAAATTATTATAAGCTATAATATATTAATGTGCTTCAAGCTCTTTTTGCAAGTCCCTCGCCAAATTACAATCAGCTCCACATTCAAATAAATAGTATTAAAGACACTGTTGTGGCTGTGCCTGAGCCATCCCCTGAACAAAATGGGGGTCTGTACTCTAATGTGAATCTGTTAAGGGTTCCACAACAACATATTAGAGCTGGGCAAGCCCATCAGTCTCAACTAACTGAAATGCAAAGGAGAACAGGGAGGGTGGGTGGTGGTGCTCAGCCCCGGCATAAGGATAACAACGTAAACACGAGGATAACCAACAGAAACACAATTTCAAATGCAGAGCGCACTAACGATGCCATCTCCTCCCTACCAGCAGCACCGTGTAACAGAAATGTAGGTTAGGCGAACGGCAGTCAGAGCTGTGCAGAAAAACAAAAACACGGGCTCCAGCGGAGTGCACCACGATAGGCTGCTACTATATGATGCATCCCTTGGATGGTTGCTATATGCCCACTGCGCCATGCAGAAACACACCATCGTATGAAACGGGCTGCATTTTGGTCAGAAGAAGCGATCATATCATGTTATTAAATACGGATGCTGTTTAATGCATCTAATTATGTTTTGCTGACGGATAATAATCCGCAGGTTATAACTGTATTAAAGCACTGCTTATTGAGATTGTGCTGCACAAACACACAGCACATGCCGCCCATAGCGTGTTGGTCTGTTCAATAGGATCCACCTGCCTCTTGGTTAAAATATAAACCCATTCAAACTGCATTACTTAGACTATCCTGGTATTTATTTAAATTAAACGGTTAGAAAAAAAAAAAAAAAAACCTAAAAAAAAAAAAAAAAAAAAAATAGAG
>VUQS01008259.1:3098-24335 GCA_015108495.1 Heterochromis multidens
GGCAGCATTGACTGCATTTTTGCTCCCCTCCTCTCGCCTTCACCGTTCAGGCTCTGAGGCTCCTCTCTGTTCCTGTAGCTCCTTGATGACTGCGAGTCTCAAACGACCCGCACGTAATTGTCATCTGATGGAGACAATCAAGGAGGCGGTGAGAGAAAATAGATAAAGTGAAGTGAGGACTGAAAGGGAGAACAGCAGACAGAACAAGATAAACAAGCAGCGAGACAAACAAATAGAAAGGGGAAGTATTATTTTGAACCGGTAGAAGCTCAGGCAGAGTCGGTGAGAAGTTACTAATGTGTCAGTGAAAATGAGAACATTCCCCATTTGAGCATTTTAATCATCCAAAACGTCGCCAACCTTGTCTTTTATAATACATTTTGAATGGACTGCATATAATGTCCTGTCATGTTATGATTATTTAAATATTGAAATATTTAACACTTTTTACACAATGGCAGATACAAATCACTTGTATAGCAGGAAAAATATGCCTGAATTAGTTATGTAAATAGTGTGTGTGTGTTTGTGGGTGTGGAGGAGACAAGAACAGCCCTTCCTCCCTACTCTGCTGGACCAACAGTGACAGTTACGGTGCCACTGTCTTGTTTTCTCCTCTCTTTATGACAACTGCGTGTATTCTCCTGTTGATCCTAGGAGGAGGATTTATATGGAAGAGTGCAAATAAATACAAGTAATTAATAACATACTCATCTGTGTGTCTGCAGCTGGATAACAGTAGAGTTCACGCATGCTGTATTCTTTCACTTCAAAGTGCTCATTTACTTGTTTTCTTCAGACAGAAATGTGCTGATTACAACAGGGTTCCATAAAAAGCAGCACAAATGTAGCTCCAAAAAAAAAAACAGGAAGAAAAAAAAGGAAAAAATATCTGCAGGAACAAAGTGATTCTGTTGTGTCAACATGGCCTGAGATCCCCGTGGAACAGCCGGGTAATAGCTAGCTGCAGCGAATAAAGCATCCGCTGAGTTACTTTCCCACACGGTGACAGCCAGAATCTGTACAACTAATGTCTTGTCACTTCCTCTCGCTCCCCGAGTACCTCTCTTTTCCTGTTTCTTTCCCCCTTTTTTTCTCATCAATTTCTTGCTCTTTCTTCTTCACTGCCTCTGTTCATCATTCCCCCACCACCCCCCACCCCCACTGTACCTGCAGTGACACGATTCCCTCAATGAGTCCATCGTGTTTGGGCCCTGCTATCAGTGTGACCACTCCCTTACTGTGTATCTTGGTGGCTGCATGGAGGTGGGAGCAAGGCTTGATAAATAGGCCTCTGTCGTCTTGCTAGTGATAATAATGCCCAGGTTGAGCTTGACTGACACCGGGGATTTGAGCATTGCCAAGCAGACACATATATCTCCCTTAGCGGCTCAGTGTGTATACGTGTGTGGACACAGTTAGTGTGCGCCTGTGTGAAGGACATGCATGGCATCCTTCCTTATCCTCCACTGCTGAGGTCTAGATGTCTTGTTTACGCTGTAGCGAGACACCAGCAAGCAATTTCAGATACTTACTTGCGCACACACTCCTGCAATAGATGAGTGCACACATACGCAGTATCTGATTCATTTCCACAGCAGCCCTTTTCATTTCATATCTGGAAGCTAAAGCCTCGAGCTCACGCGTGGCATGTGGCATGTACTATATGTTGGCAGCAGGGTGACGGCATTCGAGAATATCACATGCATCTCTGTTTTATGATTCACACCCTTTCACTCCTTTTCAGATTTTCTTTGCTTTGTGTTTGTGATTTGTTTTTGTTTTTTTTGTCCAACAGGAGCTCGTGAAACACACCCATGATGGCACTGAGAAGATGAATTTACGGACCGCCTTAGATGCCATGAAGGTACATCATCAGTTTGTTTTCTTTTCACTTGCTCTTATGAGAGGACCGGTCCAGAACAGGGCCATTCAACTAATGGTTGAAAGTAAAAAAAATAATCCTAAAAATGAAAGAGAATTAAGAGTTTGAAAAAGGTAAGTGCAGACAAAGGTACATGTACTGTCTTGAGCCACTCCTCATTTTGTTATATTTTGCTAGAAAAATAGAAAATAGGTGCAGTGATTTATTGAATAATGTGAAAACATACATGGAAATACAGCAGCTTGAAAGTCAGTAATTGGTATGATCACCTTTACTCTTCAACACAGCCTGAACTCTCTTTAAAATAGTTCTCCAGGCTTCTTGAAGGAAATTCAAAGCTCTTCTTTGGATGTTGGCTGCCTTTTGTTCCAATCTCTGTTAAGATGATCCCACACTGCTTCAGTAATGTTGTGGTCCGGGCTCTGGGGAGGCCAATCCATGACTGATAGTAAATGGAAGCCAATGCAAATCAGACGCTTTCCAGTTGGTACTTTTCTGCGTTCACAATTCCATCAATTTTGACAAGATCCCTAACACCATCGACTGAAATGCAGCCCCAAACCATGACAGAGCCTCCACTATGTTTTACAGATGGCTGTAGACATTCTTTGTTGCACCTCTCTCCTGACCTCCTTCATACATATTAACAATGATTTGAGCCAGAAATTTTAAACTTGGATTCATCACTCCATCAGACCTACCAGACCTCTGTCAGCTTTCAGTCCAGTTCTTGTGTAATTTGGCACATCCCAACCTTTTCTCCCTGTTTGCCTTCCATAAGAAAGTCTTCTTGACAGCCACCCTTCCACTGAGTTCACTGAAGCCTCATCATAGATGGATCAGCTGAAGAACGAGATATATCTCTCAAGTCCTGTGTCAGACCTTTGCTGGATTTTTTCCTATTTCCTTTTCCTACTTTTCCTTTTTCTTTCAGACTTTCAGATACTGTTGTGCATCTGCTATTGCTCAAGACCACTTTAAAAAAGAGACATTTTGCAAGCAAAATATAAAGACATGAGGGGTGGCTTGAGACTTTTGCACAGTACTGTATACAGATGAAGAAATACATATTCTGCCCATCAACATTTTGTGGTAGTAATCCATCAAGAAATGATCAAATGCACAAAAAACTGTGCATGTCAGAAAATGTCTTATTTTTATTTTACCTCACATTATGCTCAAAATTCATTTTGGTAAGAAACACAGTGTATTTTGGTTTGTTTAGGGCACCTGACATAATAATTATGTTTCGAGTGCTGATGGTGGTTGTCAGAATAACGTATTTACAGTGGAAAAAGAAAAACACAAGATTTCAGAATATAATTGCTTAGTGTCTTCATATGTTTTGGGGACTTTGGTTCTATCCATTATAAACAAAAAATGTTCCTGCTGCTTTGTGCTGTTGTGTTTTGTACCTCAGGGGTCACCATATAATATCTAAAGAAAGAAAAAAAGAAAAGTCAACATAAAAAGTTCCACTTCATTTCACTTGCTCAACTTTTTTAACTCCAGATAAATAATGGATTCTTCAGTGAATGTAGTGTTTAGTCCTTTTAATTTTTGTAACCCTGAAAATCTGTTCAGTAAAGCTGAACGCTGAGTGTTCCGGCTTAATTAAAGTCAAGTTTATTTTATTGCACTATATCATTTTTGAACACAAGAAAAAAAACTGCACATAAAGGAAACAAACTCCTCAGCACAGCTGGACACTCTGTGCTGTATGTAAGTAAATTAAAAGATGTGCTTCTTTGTTTTCTGGTGTGTGTGTGTCCGTGTGTTTGTGTAGGACTTGGCACAGTATGTAAATGAAGTCAAGAGGGACAACGAGACATTGCGAGAAATAGATCAGTACCAGAAATCCATCGAAAACCTGGTAAGGCACATGTTTCTTCAAAATAATGACTGACTGGTTGTCATAATAGCTTTCCTCAAGCCAACTTTCAATTTTCTCTTCTGTAGAATCAGCCTCTGAGTAACTACGGGAGACCCAAAGTTGACGGGGAAGTACGGGTGGCCTCAGTGGACAAACGAGCTAAGCAGGACAGGTGAGATGTCATGGTTGACTGGATGACTGGAGTCAAACTAGAATCAGGTGTTGTGATTGGAAACCTGCCAGACTAGGCATTAGTTCGAGCCAAAGTGTTGTTACAAACTAAACCTATGTGATTTGTTCAAACTAAAGCTAGTGAATTATGTCATAATCAGTCAATACAAAAAAGTGCATGTCATGAGCATTTAGCTTATATTGTTTTTCTTTAGGAGCTTTAGAAAAACATCCAACCAATCATATAGATGAAACTGCATTTGCAGGTATTTGTAATGTGTGGGTATGAATGCAGGGATTCTATAGGAAAGCTCGCTGCAATTTTTCCATCAGACATATTGTATTGTTAGTCCTGTCCCTCTTCTCCTGAATTATGTTTGTCAAAATACATGTCAGCTACCCTGATGAATCTTAACTCTGCATTCTCTGTAAAACAGACAGGAGCTGCAGAAGCTGACTCTCAGCATTTCCAAAGCCAGGTCACAAGTGTTATCATAGCTATAATTAAGACCATAACAGAAACACTAATGTATACCTTAAGTTATGTATATTTTAACTTTGAGTTAGTTTATACACCAACATAATCTACAGTACTGTACAAATGTCTTGAGTCATCCCTCATTTCTTTATATTTTGCTTCCAAGGAGCCAGACTCTCTTGTATTTTTTTAAAGTGCTCTTTCTGAAAGTCTTTCAAAGTTTTTTTTTTGAACATTGGCTGCTTTTTCACTCATTTTCAGTCCAGTCCTTGTACCTGACCATTTTCAAAGGAATGTGTTTTTTTTGTTTTGTTAAGCCACTGATGTTAACACTGATCTATGAAGTATTCAAGCGTAAAAAAAAGCACATAACTCAAGAGATAAACTAGTGTTGTGTCTACACATAACAGACAACTTAGCAAAGAACCAATATTAAATTGTGTCTTTAGGCACTTTGTTACTAGAAGCATGTTGCAAAAAACATAATTTGTTCCCATTTCTTTAGTTGAATCTATGAAAAATGCAAAAGAGAACACAATTTAGCAGACATAAAATAGTAATTTTGCATAACAAGGTGATTCCCAAAGAGCTATTAGCTTAAAACTGGTGTGCAGTGTGTCCTTAAAAAAATTGAGGAAACTGGACAAGTGGAGGACAAAAGAAGAAGCGGCAGACCTAAAAAAATATCCACAGCAGATGAACAGTATCCTTAACAAATAGGAAAAAATCCAGCAAAGTCCTGACACAGGACCTGAGAGATGCATCTGGGCCCTCAGTTGATCCATCTACTGTTCACTGAAGCCTCATCAGAAAGGGTCTCAATGGCAGGGTGGCTGTCATTGTTAAGGAAGGGAAACAAGGAGAAAAAGCTGAGGTATGCCAAATCATGCAAGAACTGGAATGAAAATCAACGGCAACAGGTTTTATGGAGTGATGAATCCAAATTTGAAATTTTTGGGTCAAATCATTGTCAATATGTATGAAGGTGGTCAGGGGAGAGGTACAACAGTGAGTGTCTACAGCCATCTCTAAAACATGGTGCAGTCTCTGTCATGGTTTGGGGCTGCATTTCAGCCAGTGGTGTTGAAGTACTGTCTGAAAAGTACTGTCAGATTTTGATCCACCATGTAAAACCATCTGAAAAGCATCTGACATAACTCCCCTACATGAATATGAATGAAGTATTAAGTAACATTTGCTTTAATTTACTTGAACATTTTTGGACTATAGGCACATCTTCCTGTTTGATGCTGCGGTCATTGTTTGCAAGCGGCGAGGAGACAACTACGAGATGAAAGAAGTGATTGACTTGCACCTCTTCAAAGTCACCAACAATCCCACATCGGACAAAGAGAACCGAAAGGTCTGTGCACACACGAACACGAACAACCAATAAATATGTCCAAGATATATTTACTGAATCGGTATTATTAGTTAAATAATAAACAATGGGACTAAAATTAATAAAATAGAACATTTTTAAAAAATGTGTTATTCAGCTAATTTATTTTCACTAGTCTCAGCCCAATGTGAAAGTCATTGCTTTGCTTTGCTGTCAGTCAGAGTGAACCTGTTCACACACACACACTAACACGTCACGTGTGGAGTAGAGCTGACAGCTGACAGGTGTAGTGAATCGATATTAATTGAGTTGATGACAAACGTTATGTTACTGCGGGTGTAATAAAAGCTTCCCATGTGTTACGCCAAACAAAAAACGAGAGAGAGAAGCAGATAGGAAAATCATAGATTTAAAGTTTTGTCAACTTATTTGACCACAGTTTGCGGTTAAATGAAAAACTGCTGGAAACATACGAAGATCTATTGCCATCGCAGGTGTGAAAATGCCTCCAAACCACTGACCCTTTCCTGTTAGCTTTATGCTATGTAAGTTCTCCCACTAACAACTGGTGCATTGCTGCTCAGTGAACAGAGAACAACACAGAATTGAAGAATGGATCAGCTCCGTAAAGACTGGCCCCTTGTCTCAGAGACTGTGTCAAGCTTTTTGAGTCCGGATTGGACCAATATTTGATCCAGATATTGGTAAATCACTAACAGTGAGGTCATCCTGAATTTATATGAGCATCTGCTACAGGCACAGCATGCCAACAAAGTACACACATTACACCTCATAAGTCAGGGTGGATCTCCTAGAGTTCAAGAAATTGGAATATCAGAAGAAACCTTAAAGACAGTGGATGAACTGAAGGGCCCCATAAAGAGCTAATGTAGGTTCCTAGCCCAGCTGCCATAGGGTGAGAGGCAGGGTACACCCTGGACAGGTGGCCAGTCTGTCGCAGGGCTACCACAGTGAGACAGACAACCACATGCACAACTACGTGTCTTTGTACTGTTTCACAAGTTCTTCCTGTTAAAAGGGAGTTTTTCCTTCCCACTTTCACCAAGTTCTTGCTCATAGGGGGTCGTCTGGTTGTTGGGGTTTTCTCTGTATTATTGTAGGGTCTGTACCGTACAATATAAAGCGCCTTGAGGCGACTGTTGTTGTGATTTGGCGCTGTATAAATAAAACTGAATTGAATTAATACTGTGGGAGGAAGCTGGAGTACCCGGAGAGAACCTATGCAGGCACAGGGAGCACATTCAAACTCCACATAGAAAGGCTCCAGCCTTTGGATTCAAACCCAGGACCTTCTTGCTGTGAGGCATCTACCCCAAAATCTGTGAATTATCATAATAAAAGTATAGAGCTAGAAATTAATGTCATTTTAAATGTGTTTTTAGCCGAGCCAAAACAAAACAAAACGGGAGCCCTCACACCGTTACAGATATTTAGACTTATCATATCTTGATAAAACACAGGTGTAATAACCTTTACAACATGACTGAGAATCTTTGCAGACACGGCTCTATACTGTATAATGTTGATTATTAATATTAGATATTAGGTGCACTTGTCTTTGACAGGCGTTTATTGTAAGAAAGAGCTGGCTGTTGAATGACTATCAGCAGTGTTTGATGGTGTTTGAGAGACAGTTTAACATCAGGTATGGGAACTGGAAAAGTGAGCAAATACATAAAAGAACTGCACACATGTATCACATCACATAAACAGATCACTCTGGAGTAATACAGTTATTACAGGCAATACAGAAAATACAATAGTGGATCAATATTGAGTAGACATGTTCAGATTTTATTATGTAAAGTCATGAGAAATTTATAACATTGTAGAACATGGCCAGGTTTGGATCCCCCCAACAATGTGCATGAATAAGTCTCCCAGGTGAATTCAGCTAGCATGTACCTGCCAAGGTACATGCTTTTCTACTTTCAGAAAAGATATTGGCATTTCTCAGTCCTTCCAGACCTTTTTTTTTCCTTTTTGTTTTTTGGCTGCAGCACACGTCTTTGTGAGCATTTAGTTTTTTGGTTCTAAAAGGAGTAACTCAATTCCACTTTTGGCAAGGCCACAGTGGTGATGTTGTACCACAGACATGGGGAAACATTAGCCGCAATTCAATCGAGCTGTCAAAAAAAAAAAACCAAAGCAGGTATTTTATTTCTCTACCAGCCTTTTAGACTACATATGGTGTATTGTTCACAATTGCACAAAAACAAGCGTTTAATGCTTGTTTATTATGCTGAAAACTGAAATGGAGAACATTAAACAATAAAAACGCAGAATCAACTGTAAAAATGTCAGTCAAATAACTTCTTTGACCTGATACATCACAGCTGTTGAAAAGTGTGATTGTGACTAAGTCTCGTTGAAGCCACACTGATCCGGTTCATTAACTGAATAAGAAAATATGCCCTGAACATTTAGCTTTTAATTTTATGGTGTGTTATCATTTTCAGAAAGCAATAACCCACTTTAAGCTGTGAGTTACAGTGATTTTATAACGGCTAAAAGAGCTTTAGATGACATTTAATTTCACCCAGGGCTCTGTGCCATCTAGTCTATCCTAGCAGGACGTTTTTCTGCATTGTGCTTTTCCTGCTGCTGTAATAGATAGTGTGTAAAAGTAATAAAATAATAACAAAACTTGCTTATTATTGTGCTGTAAAACAAAGTAGAACAAAATAACAATCTGATATTCCAACCAGTCAGCTATAATGGAGGCAAGTCTTGCACTGTTGAGCCCATTATCGCCTCTTTACGACTGAGTCAGCAAAGCTCAGAAACCATGTTGGACTCCTGACAAACCAATTAACAGCGCTAGTTCTGCATAATGAGCCGCCATAACAATTTATCAGTTAAATGCGGGTTCACAAAATTGAGTTAACTTGCTTCTTCACACTTATTTTATAACCACCTGTAACAGCAGCCTCTCCGCCCCACTGCCGCCTTCTGTGCTGCGAGTCCCTGAGTGTGCTGCTTAAATAGGCTCCGTGCAAAAATCTTTCCAGTTCGCAACACAAACAACGAAATAATCAGCAGAAAAGAATCTTAAATAATTTGGTACATGCTTATTCCAGCACATGTTTTACATTGTCTTGTTCATTTGCAAGGATCACACTGACACAGTGTCGGACTACAACAGTCTGCCTCCTCCCAGATGGTGTTATCATTAAACCTCGCTTTGGGCCTGACTACACACATACACACGGTGAATACTAAATGCCAAGTGGGGAAAATATTGCCAATCATAATGAGGAATGATATCTAAGGCGTTCCAGGAAACAATGATTTGGGTAATAATGATGCTGTAAATAGCAGACATTAGGAAGCTTAGACCCATATGGGTTTATACGGTTATATTTTATGAAACTTACAACCAACTCAGTGTCATTCACCTCTGACATGATGGATATAAAGCTATTTGTTTGATTACATATTTATGTTCGAGATGATGGAGATGACAGTGGTTGTCTGAGGGAAGCAGCAATAAGAACCTCCATCAAATCAGCAGCATTTATATGCAAGTCATCTGGAGGTAAAAGAGTCTCAGACTCTTTTATTTCGTAAGCCACATGCATACAACAGTAGGAAACTTTTGCCAAATTACTGTCAAAGTGTCACTTCTTGACAAACATATACAACCAGTAGGGGCAGCTGTGGCTCAGGAGGTAGCGTGGGTTGCCTAGTAATTGGAAGGTTGTGGTTTGATCCCTGGCTCCTGTTATCTACGTTGCTCCAAGTGCATTCATGTGTGAATCTTAGACAGAGCACATTAAAGGGTTATGTGAATGAGTTTTGTAGCCAGAAGTTCTTGAGTGCTCAGCTAAAGTTAAAAAGTGCTACATAAGTAACTGTCCAGTCTTTTAGGTCATTGTTTTGGTTTTACGGTTAAACTATTTGAGGGTAAATTAGGCCACAAAATGCTAAAAAACCATCCATATGCTAACTGTCCCAAAAGACAGACTGATAAAGGCAGCAGCTCATTAGCTAATTAAGAGTTAAAAGTTTCCTTTAGTTGTTAGTGAACACCAATACAGAGTTCAGATGATTTCAATTGTATTATTGTAGGGTCTTTACCTTACAATATAAAACGCCTCGAGGCGGCTGTTGTTGTGATTTGGCGCTATATAAATAAAATTGAATTGAATTGAAAATGAGACTGAATGTTGTGCTTATATTTGTCAGAAAAGTAACTCCAAATGATTTTTATTGATGCTTAGCATCTTCTGAGTGTGTAAATAACTAGTTGTAAGGAAAGTTTACTGCTATATATCAACATTAGGGTTGGGCGATATCACCTCAGAATTGTATCATGATATTTGAAGGATACGATAATGATATTCATGACGATATAGATAACAGCAGTATAACAACACCATGGTAAATGGACTGTTTCTTACATTGTGCTTTTTTACTCAAGCACTTTACCAAACATGTCTCACTCATCCATTCACTTCTAAATCTTTCTGTCTAACATTCCAATCTGATGAACACATTGGGAGCAACTCAGGGTTCAGTATTTTGCTCAAGGATACTTTGGCATGCAGACTTAAGAAGCCAGTGATCGAACCAACCTTTTACCAACCTTCCAATTAGTAGATGACTTGCTCTACCTCCTGAGCCACAGCCACCACAACACCATGCAACAGCATCAGTAATTTCCATCTACTGTTTGCTCTTCCTTTCATATGGAGCGTAACTAGTGAGCACTTTAGCAATGCTTGGTTGACTCATTTGTTTATTTTTGGGTCGCACAGCACCGGCTGCTAATATCTCCTACTTGCACCTTCCTTCCACTTTATAGCCTGGTTGTACTTGGTGTGTTTTTGCCTCAAGTGGTGAAACAAGTATGTTGTTTCCACATTTAGCAGAAACATTTTTCTTGCATAATTTGCAAAGTAATGTGCTTTGTTGGAGGTTTGTTGAAGTAGCTCCCTTTTTAGATTCTAAATTGTTGTCGGAGGCTGACACGCAGCTCTCAGACATGGTTGGGCTTGTCTTATTGTTGTGCGTGCTAGGGAACATAAAAAATGTCGCTATGTCATTAATGTCGCAGTATGACACTTTTTTATTACATACAAATTTTATTAGTATTATCATGGACAGTATGATATGGGACAGCCCGAATCAGTGTAAAATACTACAGTATCTAGGTGTTGTGTTGTGAAAAATTGGCTATTACAGGTTTAATTATAAGCCAGTGTTTTGTAGCTGGCACTGTTTTCACTGTGTGTAAGTCTGTGTGTGCACGTCATTATAGCTAAATGTGCTCCACTACCTGATGTAGCAGGAGCTACAAACCACCCAACTACAACACTACCATAGGTGTGGTTGTTTGTAATGGAGTGTTTCCAGGAGTGCAACTGAGATAAAAATAAAGGTGAATTTTGAAGATGGGTGAGTTTAAATCCATGAGTACCGAGTAGGCCTACTCATGTATTAAAGTAGCAATGACTTCTGAGTACTCATGGGTCGGAACTGGTGTAACCCCACCACAAGATGGTTTCTAGTGTTTTATAATGTTTCTGAAATAACCCAGTTCCCCCTGGACATTGATTCACATGACAAAGATATAAGCATGGGTCAAAATAATTGATATTTTGGGAAGATCCACAAAGAAATACTTGACATTATCAGCCTGGATGTGTAATCCTTTTGAATGCCGAGCAAAAGCATAGGAACTGACAGAAAGACAGACAAACAACTCCTGCTTCTCTTTACAAATTGGTAGCTAGATGATATCTTTGCTGAGTTTAAGTTTTGGTGTCCACTGGGAATGCTTTTGTAGAGCGCTGCTTTCCTTTTCTCTTTTCATTCAATAGAAAAGATGAGCCGCTGTGCTTCGCTGACAGCGCTGTGAGTTTGGCTTGTTTTTAGCCTTCAGAGCTGAGTGCTACAAGTTCAAAACCACAACTACAAGCCATAAAAAGTGCATCTCTCGAGCATCTGTTTTGTAATGCTGTCTAAAAAAACAGATGCCTGTGTTGACACAGAGGCTAATGGACTAATATTTAGCCTTTGAAGTGGATAATGGTAACAGATTACAGGCCCACTCACTACTTGGTTTTGTGCATGCTGTCTGATGCCCAGCAGTTATATGGCACAGCTACCTCACACTCGTTTTCTCCTTCACGGTCTGCCTCTATGTTTTGTCTCTTTCTGTCATTTCTTCCGCCCTCCGGCCCTTCAGCCTTTGTGTTTGCTCTCCCTGAGGCATCCCTCTTTCATTTTGCATCTCTTTGTCTCCATCTGTCTCGCTGCATCCTGTCTCGTTCAGCTCCCTCCTGCTCTGTTTGTCTTTCCCTGAAACCCTCAATTTATTTATTCGCCGTTGTTGCATTTTGTGTTTCAAGTGTGTGTTTTTCTTTCCTGTTGCAGTGGTCCTACGGATTCTACCTCACTCATAACCAGGGCCAGAGCGGCTTTGAATTCTTTTTCAAGACCAAAGACCTGAAAAAGAAGTGGCTGGAACAGTTTGGCATGGCCATGTAAGTGTGTCTTTTCTCTTCGTGACCGACCGCGTGATAAGAGTGTCACAGCATCAAAACACCAAGTGTTGCTAATCCTGTTATTCAAGTCAGGCCGCTTGATTTATGAGGAACATGACACTGTGACACAAAGATGAACAGATGATAATGTGCGCCAACACTAAACTTTATACTCAGAAAGTTTAACTAGATACGTTTCATAAGAACACCAGGTGTCAACTGCATCAACCTGCCCTCATCCTGAAATGGATTCACATTCACCCAAAATGACAAACTGGTTCCAAGAATGACAAATGGAACCAGTGTTTCACTTGTAGAACCAAGAAAGAAGGAAAACTGAGTATTTGTCCCAGCTATACTCTCTCTATCTCACAATTAGATCACACACTAGAAAGGGCAATATTTTATTACATAAAGTAGCAGGCTTTATTTTTATATTGAGTCTATATTAAACCTGTACTTATCCCAACATACAGTACATACAAACACATTCATACATACATATTTCCATACAAGCAAGTGAACTATAGCTGAAAGTACAGGAGAAATGATTAATGAAAAAGTAATTTGTGAGAATGAGTTTTCAGCAGTTGTATTTTGTCAGCACACTAGCTGCTGTATTTTAGACTAAATGAAGATGGTCAGGGAGGACTGAGAAGCTCATGTGAAAAGTGAGTTACAGTAATGTACATGTAGATGGGAGAAAATTAAAGTGTGTACTAAAAGCTCCAGGTATTGGCAGATAGTATAGGCTAGATTTTTTTTTGCAAAGATTTCCAGATAAAAGAAACAGGACTGGAGTAGCTTAGAGATGATAGGTTTTCAATTTAAATACTGGTCAAAAATAATACAAAGATTGTTAGCAGAAGATTTGATATTGCTGCTGAGGGGGCCAAACACAACAATCTCAGTTTTGGCAAGACTTGGATTGAGAAAATTTTAAACTGTCCAATTTGTAATAGTAGTGAAAAATTCACTGAGGTAGGTGAGGCTGTTGTGGTTGTTTGGATCGTCAGAATAGGAATAAGGAAGTACCGCTGCTGTTAGGTAGATCGCCCAACAGAGCTGAAGATATATGAAAGCATATAAGAGAGGAGCTGGTGAAGACGTATAGTTATTATATAAGTATGAGGAAAAGTGGCAACACATTCTCGCTCCCAACTCATCACATACTAACTCTTGGCCAAGAACCCCCTTCTCGTCATATTTAAACACAAGCAGAACCCCCTTAACATCATTGTCCGAAGCACAGAGATATACCTTTTTAGTGCCAATTTTCAATGTGTGAAAGAATAAAAGCCTGCAGAAACCTTCTTGGTATCACATGACCTTTACTTTTGTATCTGACTTTACCCTTTTGGTCGTATTTCTGATGCTGACTCCGATTGAACTCTCTTGGACTCCCTTCACGCTGACAAATGACACTAAAGGGGTACCCCGTGCATTAGAATGTGAAGCCTGTGGGTCCTGACCAAGCATCAGTATGTGTCAGTACGGGTCCTGGTGTCAGATCCCTGATTTCAAACGTGAAATAATGTTGTGATTCAGATATTTAGGATTACAGTAATTTTATTCATTAAGCCCAAGAAGTGCACAGGAATCCTTCTTCCAAAACTGGCAAATAAAAATACTGACAGCAGAGGCTTAGTCAGAGTATTATATTACAAGGTAGTACAGGACAGTACTGTGTTATACTTCAATAAAGTTTGGGGCACCAACACTGATGACATAAAAATGACAGCTACAGAGTCATAGAGGAGATTATACAGCTGTTTTCACACACTAAGTGGTTTTCCTCCAGCTGAGTAAATTGTAAATTGACTGATGTGTAAATATACGTAGTATTTGATCAGTGTTGGCGATGCAGACTTTATGTGAGTATATCTGCCAAATCAGACATGCAGAGCTACCCGCTGTGGCAACCCTTTCTGAATAAGGGAGCAGCTGGAAGTAGCTTTAGGATGTAAAAAAAAAACAAAACAAAACAACAAAAACACATTTTTATCCTCAGAAGCAGTATCATGTTTATTATCATTAAATTAGAATTAGTATCATTAAATCTGTGTAGTATTTCATGTCTCTTATAGATGGATAGATTGGGCAGCTGTTATTGTATTAGGGTAATGTTACACTTCTTACTGTAGTTGCGACTGACAGAAGCAGCAGCAGTTCATTGACAGCAGGTGTGTTCTCCTGCAGGCAAAATCTCAATTAAAATATAAAAATAAAAAAAGAGAACAATAGGACAAAAGCTGTGAAGTAACATCGTCAAGAAAGCATCAGGAAGTGAAGATCAAGAAGATGGAAGTGTTGTGTGATGTGAAACTGAGAAAACTGGAGCTTTGGTTGATTAATTTTTGGGGCTCGGTTAACGAGCTATGCGATATGAGAGGCGTTGCCAAACAGTGATATGCTCCCACGGTGATGCTTAATAGATGATCTGTGAACAGTTGTTTTCTCACTTGCTGCCTTTATTTCCAAACCACCCAGAATTTGCTGCTTGACTGAGATGTAGCAGCCACAAGGGGTAGGTAGTCACACCGTCTAAATACTGAAAGCAAGGAAATGAAAATTCAACATAAGCTGTTGCTTCAACAGCACACAGTAAGCGCTCTATCCTTGAAGATAAATTCAAATAAAGTCGTATTGTAAGTTTATAAGTATTTAAAATCTAGGGGCTCCCTCTCAGGGCAGGTTTTACGCTGTACAAAGTTGGATTGGATAGCTTCAATACTTCAACACACTCAAAGACAAATCGAAGGAAAATGTTTTTCCTATTTTCCTCTGAACATGTTGAAGGCCATCAGTTTTCCTAATTATTTGAGTCTCAGATTAAGTATTTGTGCATAATAGCCCAAATACTTATGTAAACACTAATGCTCGAACGTAAATATACAAACAACGCTGAACAATTTCTTTCTTTTCTGTTTTTTCGTTTTGCTTTCCTCCATACTCACACACATGCAACCATGTCCCAAGGGGCCAAGAACACCTCTTGTGTTCACTTCAAGTAGACCTTGCCTGTCTGCTTGCAATTCTCTTCTCCCCACTTCAAAGAACCATATCAGGGAAATGTTACTGTAGTCATGGAGGAGTTTGTTGGCTGCAATTATAAGTGGGAAAAACATTTACTTTTTCTTCTTTGAAATTGACATTTTCATCAAAGAGTGCAGCTGATTGGAAAGTGTAACAAATTGGGGAGCAAGCAAAAATTAATTTTCATTCAGTAATTGACTGAAAAGTGGTCATTGTATATTATAGTTTGATCTTTCCTAATCAGCTACATCCATACCTTGAGCTACCCCTCACTTCTTTTTTAAAATGTATTTTGCTTCCAAGGAGCCAGACTTTCTTGTTGTTTTTTAAAGTATTTCTCCAGGCTTTCTGAAAACAGAAAAAACTTTCAAAAAACTTTGAAAGACCTTTTTTATTAGGACATTGGCTGCTTTTTCACTCATTTTCAGTCCAGTCCTTGTACCTGACATTTTCAGAGGAATGTGTTTTTGGTTGGTAACCGAACCAGTGTTGTGTGTATACATAACACATAACAGACAACTTAGCAAAGAACCAATTTTAAATTGTATCTTTAGCACTGTCTAACTAGCACCCTGCACATAATTTGTTCCCATTTCTTTATTTGAATCTATGAAAAATGCCAAAGATAACACAGTTTGACAGGCATAAAATGGTATTTTTGCAACAACAAGCTAATTCCCAAGGAGCTACAGTATTAGCTGAAAACTTGGCATCTCTGCATGGTGAGCAGTGTGCCCTCAAAAAAATCTGAGGAAATTAGACAAGTGGAGGGCAAAAGAAGAAAAGGCAGGCCTAAAAAACTACCTATAGTTTTAGGCCTTCTACTTCAGTGGCAAACAGTATCTGAAATTCAAGTCCTAAAGAAACAGGAAAATATCCATTAAAGACCTTATTGAAGCCTCATCAGAAATGGTCTCAGTGGTTGGGTGGCTATGTAGAATCCATTCTAGTGGAAAGGAAACAGGGAGAAAAGGCTGAGGTATGCCAAATTCCACAGGAACTGGACTGAAAATCAATGGCAACAGGTCTTAATTTGACATTTTTGGTTCAAATCATTGTATGTATGGAGGAGGCCAGGACAGAGGTACAGCAGTAAGTGTCTGCAGCCATTTGTAAAACATGGTGGAGGCTCTGTGATGGTTTGGGGCTGCATTTCAGTCAGTGGTGTTTCAGCCAGAGATCTTGTCAAAATTGATGGAAGTATGATAAACGCAATACCATATGGAAAGCGTCTGATTGGCAACGGCTTAGATTTTTAGCTTGACAATCCCAAACACACTGCCAATGTAGTAAAAACATACCTGCATAGAAAAACACACAGTGGAACACTATCAGTCTTTATACATGTTACCCCTGGGTCAGCCGTAACATGTATAAAGAAAACAGAATTTGTCTGAGGATTGACTCCTGGGGGACTCCACATATGTGGGTGTAGATGAGGACATACAGTTGTTAATATGAATTCTGAAGTAACTATCAGTTAAGAATGATGAAAACCAGTGATGCCAACCCAATTCTGTAATCTTTTAGTAAGAATGGCATGAACAATGGTGCCAAAAGCTGCAGATAAGTCTAGTAGGACTTTAGTCCCTGAAGTGACCAGTTTATAGGGAGTAAATTGAGATTTCTGTGGATCTAATGTTAATCATGCATAATATCTTTTTTAGATCCAACATTCGGCCAGAGAATGCAACCAACAACTTCCATGAATTTCGTATGCACACCTTTGAAAGAATCACCTCGTGCAATTCTTGCCACATGCTGCTTAGGTAAGAGGCCACTTATTATTCACACAAACACACACACACACACACACTCTACAAGCAGAACAAAATCTGCTTTGAGGCTATTGGCAGACATAAAGACTGAGGCGCTGTGGACCCTTTCCCTTCAGACAACTGTCAGGATTCCTTTGAAAGACCTCAGCTCTTCCTGTTCCTCTCCAGTGTACCCTAACAATCTATTCGTCACTTTGCGTTTGCCCCTCTTCTTCTCTGCACATGTGCCTTGGCTACACAAAGTTCCTTTTGAATTCACTGAATGGTATCGGCACCCAAAGGACTGCGGCTCATGGTCTCTCTCACAGTGGGAACGACTGAGTGGTCTCACCTTCCGGAGACGGTGAAGAAAAATGTCTGTCACACTTCAGCACTTCTTCAAGGCAATGGATGGGGAACGGGGACAAGATTATTGCACTGTGAATATACAGAGCCATGCAGGGGATTCACCAACAGAATAATAAAAATGTCTGAAGTGCATCTTTTCTTCTTTAGGACACTGGACTGCATTCTTTATTATATCTCAAGTTTTTCTTTTAATAGTTATTGTCCCTTTAGACTATTGTATTACAGCTATTGTCTCAGAGCTCAGTAGGTCTAAGTATGCATTTGAATGAAAAGACACTGAAACGTAAATCCAGCTTCTTATCGTACAGTCTCTGACACAGTCTGAGAAGTCAAGTTTATTCTGTGACTATAAGATGCAACATTATTTTGTAAAACTTTGAAGTGTTTCTTAAACAGTTCGGTGTACCTTATCGTGGGTAGGGGAGACAGGGGGCAATTGTAACACCCAGAATTCCTCAAAGCAGAAACAAGCTAGAGTGATTACGCTTAACTCTGCACATGCTCATTAGGATTCTGTCTCTGCCTGTGGAAGAAGTGCAGAGATTACTTCTGCAGAAATTCTCAGGGCCAAAACTGATTTTGATGTAAGAAAGTAACTTTTTGGACCTACAGTATCTAAAATGTAGATAATTGTGAATTTAAACTTACATCAGTTTTATCTGTAGGTTATCTATAAATGATTTTGATGTAAGAAAGTAACTTCTTCCTTACTGTGATCCTGCTATGTGATTTCAGACAGACAAAGAATTGGCTAGCATGATTTCCTCATGGTTTTAATTCTTTACATCTCGAATGTCCCTGTACTGGGACCAGGGTGTACCTGTTATTATTGTAACCTGCCACCATTTGTCAAAGGTTGTCACCTTTAGTGAAAAGGCCACAAAACACTACTTTGATTCAAGTGGGTTTGGTGTTAAAACGGTTGAAATAATGTCAGTGTTTGCTGACTTGCTTTTATTTACTCTCCAGTATACAGCAGACATAAAAAGTTGTTTTTAAATTTCTCTTTGGTCCAGTGATAAGGATAAGGAGGCTTATTGTATTTCAGAATTAAATTTAAATGTTTCTTTCTTGCAGAGCTCAAGGTTGTTTATTTGAGTCTTACACTTTATGGGTGTTTGTTTAGGTAGAAGAAAAGCTTAAGAGGTTAAATTCACTTTCTTGCTTCTTTCTCCAAAAAAGAACAGTCTTTGCTTTCATCTCATTATGTTTTTAAGTTACTCCTTCCTCCCATTCCCATTAACACCATGCACCACGAGAAAGCTTGAGCTTGAGCTCAAGGATAAACAAACTTGATATTAATGGTTAAAAGTCAAAGGTCAAGGTGACCTTGAAAACAAGTTCTACAGCATATTTCAAGAACCTATACTCTAGGTATGAAAAGGATAAAGTGAAAAAATTATATTTTACATCCAAAATGGTCAAAGGGCAACTTCACTGACAACAACAATAATACAAGATTTGCTAATAATACTGAATAGTACACTAATATTTTATCAGCTGTTGTTTAACGCCATACTGTAACTCAGGAAAGGATGAGGAGACTGTGATCACATTTGGTTGAATACTGAATTGGTGACAGTGATCTTTACACCCTCAATCTGTGATCATAGATCTTCTGTAATGCTGGGTTAAAGATGGAGGTGAAGCCTCCACATTACAGAATTAGTAGCGTCTTTGCAGCAACATTCAAGGCTATGTTTATTGCAAATACTTTGTGTTCTGTCAGAATCAGCCATGCATGTGACCACACTCAAAGAATCATGGAATCAAGGACTTGTCACAAAGTATTGGTGACTGTTTTGGACTGTTTTCCACAGTAAATGCACACACTAATATAGTAGTAAGTTCAAGTCAGCTGAGTTTTTTCTATATATCCCGATGTCAAAAACTCCCTCTGGTGGCTTAGCCATCTGCTGAGCAGTTGGCATCCTCAATCCTTAGACCGTTGAATTGGGTGAGGAACAACTCATTAATTGTAACAAAATTGAAACAATCTGAACTGCAACTAAACTGGCAATCCCCCCAATTGTTTATGGGGCATTTCACTCAACACCACAAATGTCAAAGTCATGCAGGTGCAAATGGAAGTAAGGTGATCGCCACAGTCCTTAGGGTTACACTGTCAAGCTGCCATGAATCAAATTTCATTTCACTCCTCAATGAAATGAAAGCGCAGCACTGCACCTTCAGTCAGTATAAATTATTTGTAGGTTGTTTTGCAAACTATACAAACTGACAGAAAATGTAGCTAACTTTTCTACATAACACTAAATCTTTTGACTACCTGTAAACATGCAACTCAGATTACATAGGCATTACAGCTGTTTTGCTGTTCTTTGAGACTGCATGTATTCTTATGATGAACTTTCTTGTGTCTGCAGGGGCATCTTTTACCAGGGCTACTTGTGCTCCAAGTGTGGTTTAGGTGCCCATAAAGAATGCCTGGGTCGCTTTGGCTGCTGCGGAAAAACAGGTAACTTTATTGCATGACCTCAAATCATGTCTGCAAAAGTTCTGCAACTAACATCTCGTCACTGAGCAAAATGTTTTAAGAGGAGACATTAAATCTAATTGCACAAATAGAACTGCACCTTTATGGCTGCATTAACATGATGACAGATGACACAAAGGGGTACATAAAACCTGATGTACGAGTGTCTTGTGACAACTTATGGGCATGGGCGGGATTTGTTGCGGAGCGATTTGAAAAAGCTGCACTGTTGCATTCTAAAGAGGACAGGGTTTGTTACTTTATACGTGCCCTTACTCCTCTAAACCAAGGTCAACCACGTATTCGATCGGTATTGCAGATACTCATTCTGAAGCTCCCTCGCTTCCCTGGGTGGTTTTGACACTTCAGAGCACCTTAAAGGCAATGTCACTGTGTATCATTGCACATATTCCCCAAGCCTAATAGTAGTTTTACTGAGGAGTTTAAGAAACTCCTGACTTTGTTATTATGCCCCTGTTGTGTATCTGTCACTCAGCTCCCTGTGCAGAAGCGCTGACAGCTCTGAGAGACATGGAGGGAAAACTTCAGACATGTGGAATCAAACAAAGGCCTTCAGAAACCCAACTTAGCATGTTGTCCTTTGCGTGCGTGCGCGCGTTCGTGTGTGTGTGTGTGTCTCAAAGTGAGCGTGAAGAGGCAAAAAAACTAAATTCGCACTTTGTGTAAGTTTTCTTTTTAGTTTTCGAGAGTGCATGACAAAAACTCTGCACAATATTTTTACAAGCAACTTTTACAGCCTGCACACACTGTACCAGTAATATAGCCTGTTGCAATTGCATGAGTGTGTGTTTCTATTCCCCGTGGCAAGCTGCCAGCTCCTGTTGGACCTGGCATCTGTCACGGTGCTATCAGGTCGCAGAGGCAATAACGCCACTGCCAGGCCCACCTGGGCACACTGTGTACCTGAGTAGATTGGGGCGACACCAGTGGCTGGGATGTTGGTTTGAATTTGCCCTCTCATTACTCCACACAGTATTCAACCTCTGCTGGTGCTGGAATATATGCAGGGTTCTGGACCAGTGTTTCATAGCATACTTAAATACAAGTATTGTAAGAGATCTGGAACTTTACTTGCAAGGGAAACTATAAGTAGTTCCTTCTTGGTAACACTACTTCTGATTCCCTTTTGGCTCCAGCTTTTTTGTTAATACACAAGCAGGGGATTTGGTGCATGTACAAACACACAATCACAGTGAGCGAATGTGTGTTTTTATGTTGTCTCTCTGTGTGTGTGTGTGTGTGTGTGTGTGTGTGTGTGTGTGTGTGTGTGTGTGTGTGTGTGTGTGTGTGCGAGGGGGA
>VUQS01008270.1:35424-46127 GCA_015108495.1 Heterochromis multidens
TTCCCCTCCGGAAATTACCTCTATGTGGAAGTGAAAGCGAAGTGAGCTACAAATTTCTCCTGTCATGGATGAATATTTCAAAGGGGACTTAATGCTGAACTTGTCAGCTTTGCCAAGTGCAAAGTCATGCCTCAATATCACCTTCAAATGGCTGCACGGCACTACAGAGAGAGCAGGTCGGCCTTTTCAGCCTCTTGGGGAAAAACACCTTTTCAGAAAACTCCCTACCTCGCTTCTTCAGAGTTGGCACATGATGCCCTAACTTTAAAGGGGTCATTTTTTTGGGGGGGGGGCACTCCAAGTTCTTTCACAAAAATGTCCTCTTAGTGTGACATCCCATTACTCTCCTGTCAGTCATGTACCAAAGAGGCCCAGCAGGGGGCCAAACAGCTAACAACAAAGTCTCCTGCTGAGGAGATTAGCAGCACGGTCACACAATACAGGGACAAGAGAAGGAAATAGTAAAACAACAAAACTGTTGTGCACAACAGTTTAAGGGTAAACACTGCTTTGTGTGTGGTATCAAAAACTGAATGCCACTATCTGTTTCTGGAGGGTTGAAGCATTTAGAGATAGGGAGGATCTAGGTGATAGGAATAAGGACGAAGGAGAAGTGGATGTATTGCAACTTTAATAACCGAGGGGGGGCATAGCAGTTGTCCGGTTGCACTTCCTATGCTATTGGCCACTCGATGCAAATGTGATTGGGCAGCACTAGGCCTCCATCAGACAGCCCTGAAGTAATTAGGTTTAGAATGATCATGCAGTGCTGCAAGATAGACCTTGAAGAATGGGGAGTAGTGAGGAGGCTACTCTGTGTGTGTGTGTGTGTGTGTGTGTGTGTGTGTGTGAGGTGGTGTTGCATGATGGAGTTAATTGAATCTGAAATCTTGTTGGCCTGAAATGAGATCCACCGATGTCTCTCACACTGTGTCTCATGCAGAGGGCTGCAAACATGACTGAATTCATAAAGTGTGTTATTAAAGAGCTCAAATTAAGTGTAGCAGCGTACCCCTCCATATTCTACCAGGCCTATGACTACTAATGATCCAACCCCAGCGGAATCTCAACCAGATGCACCAATGGGAATGCAAGACTCCTCTCCTCTCCTCTCCTCTCTACTCCTCTCCTCTCCTTTTCTCCCTACCTCTCAGCTCTCTGATGTTCTCAAAGAACCCGCTTGATGTTTCTTAACTTCCTCTCTCTCGCTCTCTGTGAGATTTGTTTTTCACACTTTGAGACACTTTGATGTTATTTTTTTCCTCCTTTGATCAATCAGAGAAAGGCTGTTCAATTCGACTGGAATCTCAGAGGACAGGCAGATTTAAAAATAATGAGAAAGCATTAAGAACATGTACGTGGATCTGAGAAAGGCACAATCCCATTTTGTTTTTTCTAAATAGTACAAATGAATCACTAATGTCTCCTTTAATAAACCATATTAATGTGTGCTTTGGTCTGTGGGAGAAAAAAAAAAGCATACGTTGAATTAGAAATGCAAGGCATGCTTGATATTGGAGACAGAGGTGAGAAATGCACATGGGAGAATCTATTTATTTCCCCCTATGTCCTATGCAAATGAAGTGGGCTGCCTGCTACACTAGGAGTCATTACTAGTCTCCTCACCCATCCACCAGGCTTAGCATGTAATGAAATAGAGGCCTTTGGCTGAAATGACCTTTCCCATTCGCTGAGTTTCCACCTGCTGATTTGCACACACACCTTAACATGTGAGTGAGAAGATGGGTAGTGGGAGACAGAGAATCACAGTGAAGACAACGAAAAAAAAAAAGAGCTGGGAAAATAGCTTTTGAATTACAAAGGTAATATGAATCGATGTTGAATTACACTTCTGATTTCCATCAAAGGCAACCAGTTAAAGCTAGGAACCATATTCCTTTTGTTCTGTCTACATGCATTCGGCATGTAAAGTGAAACTGTCTGGGTTTTTTTTTTTCCTTTCCTCTCTCCAGCTCTCCCTCTCTTTCTCTGATCATTTATTTTTTTAAGTCTTCGGTAAGCGTGTCAGGGAAATGCAGATTCTTTTCATAGCTGGATTAATGGATTTCATTCCTCCCTGTGTTTTTCATGAAGGAATCTTAATTGGACTCTCACTCCCATACAAACATATGTGAGCGCCCCATCAAGCCTCCCCACCCACCCAACCCTTGCTTTTTGAGTGGGGGAGGGGGAGAGTGCAAAGCTGAGAGAGAGAGGAGGAGGAGGAGAGTATGTGATGATGGATGAAACAGTCCACAACAGCAGATAAAGGCCAGGTAATATTTCCACCTGCAGATCCATGTCGTGTCAGGTTCAAGGCCCTTCGGAGTTAATTGAGTACCAAAAACATTATATCCATGGCAGAATAAGAAATGTGTCCAAAGTCTAAAGTTCTACACCTTCTAGCCAACATCTGGTGGCACCGTTTAGTAGTGCTGCAGTAAAGGAGTGTGTCCTTTATTTATCAAAGTTGGAAAACAAGGACATAAAGGTCTGGAAAGGTTTATAATACAACAACCGTGACCTTAAACAGTTTTTAGCATGTGTTAGACACATTTTGCAGATCTAATACAAACTTGCTGCAGAATTGTAAGCAAATTCTCACTTAGGCTACATATTGTGAACCACAGCTGGCAGAAAATAAACACAACCACAGAAAATATGTCCGTTCTAAAACTTCAAATAGGTCACACTTATTGCTAATGGTGAGACAAAGAGTGAGACGAAGGTTGATACCAGCAATGAACAGAAATAATGTGAGAGGCAGAGGAGGAAGATGAGGAAGATCTACAACAGCAGTTTCACATGAAACTGAGCAACTGTGATAGAGCGTGTCTGTTGTCATGTTAAAAAGAAACTTTTAACAGGACTCTGTCCACTCCTGTGAAAAACTGTGTGTGCTCCATGATGCAATAACTTGTAGAACCACCTTTAGCAGAGGTAATTTGAAGTAATCGTTTTCAGAGTCTGAGATGTAACTTTTGGGTTACACAGGATAACACAGTATGACCTTGGGGTGAATTTGCTGGGACATCCACTTCTGGAAAGATTGTGGCATTGTGTTAACGTACATCTGAATGTCCCAGACCAGCAAACTGCCAAAACTGGTGGTTGTGAGCACAGGTAAAACTGTGTCTGTGCAGTTGTCTGGTTTTGCCCGAATAGACCAAAGTTTTGTGAATATAGTTTGAAAATTGGACTTTGTGTTTCAGAGTTTTGGCAAAAGTGTGAAAGGTTTCAACAACTATGCCTTAGCAATTGTGAAAATCTGTAATACAGGTGTTCTGACACAGGCTGCTCCCTACAGCTTCTGATGCAGGGAAGTTTCCTTTCTGGTGTATATTTTTAGCTTTGCCGTAGCAGTTTAACCCTCCCACACTCTTCCTGTGCCTTAAAAGCACATACTTATTGTGCTGCAACTCAGTAAGCTCTAGCAGATATTCTGCTCTGTCTAAGCGACATAAAATGTAATGCATACATGGGTAGTAGAGGGATATCTCATCCTGTTTCATATGTTTAATTTGTTTGTTTTATAAATGATTTCTTGACTCAGAAATGCTACATGTGTCTTGTTTTTAAGGCTCATGGTTCTGTCCTTCCCCTTTGTTTTTACCACCAGCTTCATTCAGCTGTAGAAGAGGAGTATCCAGGGTTATTTATCTAACCCTGCTCGTGATGCGCAGTCACTATCCCTGAGATTCCTCTGGATTCCTTGTTTGCTTATCCTCACTTTATTCACCATTACTGTCACTCCCTCACTCTTTTTTTTTCATGTATCCACACACATCCCCCTTCCCTCCTCCTTCCCAGCTGCCCTGGAGATTCATTGTGGCATTGACAGAAAGACCTCTCCCGTCTCCCTCTGAATGCTGGGAGGGATGTATATCACGGATCAGCGGTTTTTGCCGTCTCCTTTCTCCAACTGGCTGAAAATGCAGCGCTTGGGCCGTCGTGCGTCCATGCATGCATTTTAAAGTCTAACGTTTACAAGGCAGACAACCTGCCTCGCTTCTTCCCTTTGCCTGTCCTTTAGGCGAGCGTCTCACAAATCGGGCATTTGAGCGTCACAAAATACATCTGTCTGCAGACTCATCAGCATGTAAATGAGTTGGCAAACAATTGCGAGAAGCAAGGATAATCAAAACGGGGAAGACAAAAGGCCTGATGAATATAATTAATTTGAGATAATCTTCTATCATGACAATAATCATAAGCTGTTTTTTTTTGTTTTTTCTTCCTCACCTACACGTCCTAATTGGTGTAAGTCGTAGGAGGTGAAAGCAGCTGTAACTCCCATCACCAAACCTATAATCAACAGAAGTCTCCAATTCTCATGAGTTTGCTCACATCTGTGGTAGTTTGTAGAGCTATTCCAAAATTCAGTCTTGACATCTGCAGTTGAAGTTCCCGTCATTAAAAGAGCTGAGCAGACTTTGGTTGTTGTGTCTGCTGAATGTCGAGAGTTTGTGTTGGAGGCGTGTGGCAGAAGCCTGGCTGAGGGCACAGAGAGTGGCAGTGATCAAAATGGCCCATTAGGGATGCAGCATGCTGTACTGTATCTAGGTCACAGCCTGAGCCACCTACTGTAGCTCCTCTACTGATAAACTACATTGCTGCGCCTTCTCCTCCTCCCATCACTGCATCCCTGAGTAAGATTGTGTGGACTGCGTATACAGTCAAATGAGTGTCTGCGAACCTTTTTGTCTCTCATCCGCAGTTTGTGGCACTTTGCAAGTGATTATATATTTCTGAGAAAGAAACTCTGCAAGTTGAGCAATATAAACAACAAATCAAACAAAGCAATACAGCACAAAAATATGATCAGAAATTAGACACAACTACACACATTCAAAGCCTCAACTCAATACCTGAACTTCCCCCCAAGCTGCTCGAGTGCTTCGGTGTAAATTGTCCTTCAGAAACTCCCTCCTCACTGCACTCATACACTTTAACAAATGGATGTATAAATGTGTTTAGACTGTTTATTTGTGTTGTAATGAGAGGCTTTAATCAGGGGTGTCATGGGTTTGAATCGTTCCTCTGAGTGTGTGTAGAAACTCCCCTCCCCTCCCCTCCGTACAATCACACGTACACGCACGCACAACTCTGTGATTTATGTGAAACATTAAAGGCAATCATGTTGGGCTGGGCCTTGTCCTTTGTATTGCACAGGCTGTTTGAAATATGGAAAAGCCAAGCTGTTCCTTGATATACAGGCACACACGTAAAGATACAACACGCACACACGCACACACACACACGGGTGTTTGTGTGTACTGTCTTCTTCTTAAATATGAATAATTAGTGTACAGTAAATGAATGAATGTATTTTTTTTTTTTTGCTTTCTTGCAAATATACAAGCACACAGTAACTTTTTAATGCAGACTCTCCCACACAGACATGTAACAGTTGCTTTGATTCTCATAGTTGTTAGTTTGGAGACAGAGAGCAGCCTTAGAAAATGCCAATACAGTATGAACTCAAAGAGGTGATACATAGGTTTCAGCTGCTTAAGATATTAAGGAAAATGCTTTCCTGAGGAGTTCCACATTCTAGTTCAAGAGGTCTGCCTGAGCAGGGAAGGAACTGACTGACATTACAGGTTGCAACAGGTCAGCGACATGATTGGGTATAAAAAGAGCAACTTAGAGAGGCAGAGTTTCTCAGATGTAAAGATGAGCAGAGGTTCACCAATCTGCAAAAAACTGCATTTGCAAATTGTGGAACAATTTCAGTATTATGTTCCTCAATATAAAATTGTGAAGACTTTGAATATCTCATCATCTACAGTACATATTACCAAAGAATTCAGAGTCTGGAGAAATGTCTTCACACAAGGCTGAAAACCAATACTGGATGCTTGTGATCTTTGGGGAATCAATCTTTGTGCTGCACTGCATTAAAAGCTGGCATGATTCTGACATGGAAATCACCACATGGGCTCGGAACACAGTTCGCTGTGCCATCCACAAATGCAGGTTAAAGCTCCTCATTTAAAATGAACTGAGGCAAAGTGGAAAACTGTTCTGTGGTCAGACAAATTCAAATTTGAAATTCTTATTGGAAAACATGGAGGCTGCATCCCCCGGACTAAAGAGGAGAGGGAGCATCCGGCTTGTTATCAGCACTCAGCTCAAAACCCTGTATCTCTGATGGTATGGGGGTGCTTTAATGCCTATGGAATTAGCAGCTTGCACATCTGGAAATAGATTCTGAAAGGTTTTAGAGCAACATATGCTCTCATTCAAGGGAAGGCCTTGCATATTTCAGCAAGACGATGCTAAACCACATAGTTCAGCTATGACAACATCATAGCTTTGTAATAGAAGAGTCTGGGTGCTGAACTGGCCTGTCTGCAGTGCAGACCTTTCACTAACTGAAAACAGTTGATGAATCATACAATGAAAAATACAACAAACAAGACCCAGGACTGTAGAACAGCTAGAATCCTATATCAGACAACAATGGGCCAACATTCCTCTCCCACAGGTCCAGCAGCTGGTCTCCTCAGTTCCCAGATGTTTACTGTTGTTAAAAGAAGTCGGGATCCTACATAGTGGTAAACATTGCCCTGTCCCAGCTTTTTTGAGACATTTTGCTACCATCAAATTCAAAATGACCTTATTTTTTCTTAAAATGGTACACTCTGTCAGTTTAAACATTTGTTTTCTAAGTTCTATTGTGAATGAAATATGGGTTTTTGAGATTTGCAAATCATTGCATTCTGTTTTTTTTCAACAGTGTCCCAACTTTTTTGGAATTGGGGTTGTAATCGCAGCATCTTGGACGTTGCTGTAGCTTTGTGTATCTGTATTTTGTATGGTCTCTGCGACCAGAGAGAACATTTCTCAGTCAAGAGCGGATTAACTCAGATGCTGGAATTTGAAAATCTACCATACCCTCGTCTACACACACACACACACACACACACACACACACACACACACACACATTTACATACAGTTTAATGGCACACACAGACATAATGGCAATCCAATAAAATATCTGTAAGCTGGGACAGCCCCAAAATAGCCCTGCTGCTCCATGTAACTGACCATTCTCCACACATCTAAAGCCTGGTTTTAACTAAGAGTGTTGGTGGTAGTAGGATGAATGCCTATGAAGCTCTGTTTGTCTATGGCTGCTAACAACTAGATTACTAATGGAATAATTGCTGATCCGTCTGCATACAGGCTTGAACAGAAAAACTGAGTTAAGCATGTTGGATAAAGGCTGTTAAAGAATTGTGAAGAGAGGAAAAAAACTGAAAGACTTGACTGACAGAGAACAGGAAATACTGTCTGACATGGCAGGAAAAGGGATGCATTTTAAGACCAAAAACAATTTTCTGCAGGGTGGTATAGCACCCATTCCAATGCACCTGCCAGGGAATTCATTTCCATTCAATAACCTCTTTATGGTGAATGCATGGGGACAGTGATATTGGTTGAGAAATAAACCATTTAAGAAAAATGATCCCAGATTGCATATGGTTCATATACTTGTAAAATATTTTTCTTTTTCATTATTTTAGTGTGGAGAAAAAAAAAAAAAACACAAAGCATCACCGAAACTGATCGATCCCCAACGTGACGGGGTCTTTGCTGTTCAGCTGAGAGAACCAAGAGGTGTAAAAGTTTGCAGGGAAAATAATTTTTCCTGTGGCATTGTCCCCCTACTGGGGTGTGCACTGATGTCATGAATAAATGCATGTCATGCCTCCACGGTGCAGTACCTACCGCTTTCCCGCCCGGGATGAACCATTCTGACTCCCATCCTCCCTCTACCTATACATTCCCCCACTGTTTTCACACCATTACTGGAAGAATTAGGCCTGACTTCCCTCCAGCGCTGCAGCCAATCAACAACAGCTGTCCCCAGTTTCTCTGAATGAAATTGATTGGTTTAGTGTGCGCAAGCCCTTATCCAATGAGGTGAAAGCTGTGACCTGTAAGAAGCAGAGTCTCTATAAAAGGCAGGGGGATGTGCAGCTGCATTAAGAGCTGTGTTGTTTTGAAGGTACATGCTACACCACCAACCCCAAGACAGTATGAACTCAAAGAGCTGATACATAGAAGGTTGCAGCTGCTTAAGATATTAAGGAAAATGCTTTCCTGAGGAATTCCACATTCTAGTTCAAGAGGTCTGCCTGAGCAGGGAAGGAACTGACTGACATTACAGGTTGCAGATAATGAGTTCCGCGGGGAGGGAGATAATCACCCAGCGGCTGTTGGAGGCATCATCCCATACCTCTCTGGGGTTGGCGTCCCGGGAAACCAGCGGTGGCGGCATTACTCTGAGGCCACTCTACGATAACGAATGCCCCTTTAATGCCTGTTAATGATCACTGGGTCACAGTGTGATTTCCAGGGAAGGGGAACAAAAAAAAGTTATTCCTTTTTTTCTTTTTTGGCTATCTTACTGTTTTTATGAAACATCTATGTGTCTCACCTCAGGAGGAGAATGTTTACTCACCAAAGCTGCAACAACACTTATCCGGCAAAGACAAATATAAAAGTCTGGCCTTCCTAACAAGGCGCTATTAAAATTACATGCCACTTTCTGTATCTTGCCGTGGGTGCAGTGTTTAGAAATCATGTACTGCTCCATGTTGCTTGTATTGGAGAGGAATAACTGAAGTTAGAGAAAGCATAATATATCTTTGCGTGTGTGTGTGTGCGCGCTCATCTTAACTTTGTTCTGCATACGTCTTTTTTCCATCAATATGATGATAATCACAAGTCTTGATTTTTCTCTGAGAGAAAGGAGTATTTTTAATGGTGCTTTATAGATTATCACCATGAAATGCAGGGGTGGAGGCATAAAAATTTATTTTCTTCCTGACTGCTACAAATACAGTTTCAGGGGATAGGGGCTCAGACACCACATCAGATGTCTGTCGGGGACTTCGCCCTGGGAGATTTGGATTAACTTTCAGGTTGGCTGAGCAGAAACCATAATGATTCTCTCTGTCTGCCCTTGAAATTATCTTCTCATCACTTACTCAAATTGATAGATGCAGTCATTTTATTTATTTTTTTTATCCTTTTCTGGCTCATCTAGTTCCATTTTGCAGGTTTGAATAATGCCAAAAGATGTAACACCTCATATGATGAGTGCATCATCTTGAGGGTAAGCCATGTGGTCCATCACACCCTTGCATTCACTTTCAAAAACCCACAAATTTTCGGAGGAGGAATAGACAGCTTTTTTCTTTTGCTGTCTTTTCTTCCAGCAAGTCAGCAACAAACTGCAAAATTCCCCACAGAAGATGTCAAAACAGATTAGCTCCTTTCTAATCCACTCCCCAGATTAAATGATTGTAACAATCAAACTGGCTTCAAGGCTTTGCATAATTTACTTCCCACCCCCCCCAATCTTTTGAAATTCTGTCTTTGACTTTTTACTCCTCTGTTGTATTGCAGCCTTGAAGAATTATCACCCTGTAAATCGATGAAGATGATGTATGAGGCATCCACTGCTAGTGGTATAAACCCTTCTGTGTTCTGTGATGTATGATGATGTATCACGTTGAATGGAGTACCTATTTACTGACTCCTTTTCTAATAGAAGCAGACAAATCCAGCGAAGGCTGCTACTCAGTAATATGCCTAATGTGTGACAGAGTTTGAAAACATTTTATTTTATCAGATATTGTCAGCAGATGTCAAAGTCAGGACGCTCAGATTGAATGCTTCAACTTTGCTTTCAACATTTGATCAAATCAGTGGCCATCATAACATTAATAAAGCATATATGACTGCCACATGTTAGATTACGCATCATCCAAATGAGCTTTGATAGCCAATCAGTCATTATCAGGACCAAAAAGTGATAAATAGCCCAGAGTAGCTCAAGCTTTGAATGAATGCACCCCCAAAGTCATAAATATTCTCTGAATTTGTCTAGATTCTATTTGCATGTCACTATACTGCTGATCAAGTCTGCTTCATGCTCACGTAATCTTTACGGAATGTCTCTGCATCCGTGATAGTAGCAATCTACGTCTCATCTCGTCATCTTTCTTTGTCTTCCTCTGTATTTCTGTATCCATTACTCTTACCTGCTACTTGCCACAGTGAGGTAGATGGCTGACAATGGATCATTAAGCAGGGCTTCAGTCTGGTGGACTGATACTGGGGGGGAAAAAAAAAAAAAGATCAGAGCTTTATAAGGATGTACAGTAAGTGGTGGCATTTCTTTTACATTTATTTATTTATTTTCTAATCTGGCTTGAATTGAAAAGTGTGGTCCAGCTGTTGCTCATATAGTGACCATCCAAAATCATATCAAATGGGAATTTATGAGAATAATTACCTTTAAAACTGCACCTCACACTTAACCTGAAAATAAAAAAAATAAATGATACAAGAAGTGCTCCGAGAGCGCAAACCTTCGCCAAGGCAGCTCATTCTCTGGGCAGTATTTACTTTTAAGCGAACAGTATTGTATTTTGTATATATTCATTTTGTTTTCTGCACTACAAAATGCAGTAAAAATCAGATAAGAGTAGCATGACAGAGATTTACTTCGCTTACACAAACATTATGTAGGAGTAGGTAATGGATAATAGATATTATTTGTAAATAGCTGGACATGAATAACTTGAGCTTATTACATAACATTATACTACAGTATATTTCTAACTAACTAGGCAGCTCATTCTCTTTCTCTTGACAATCCTTTCTTTAAAGATAAAACA
>VUQS01008271.1:6162-16318 GCA_015108495.1 Heterochromis multidens
AAGAAAAAAAGAATGTAGCAGCATTTCCAATCAACATCTGTCTGCCAGAGTGAAATATCCTACTGGATAGAGTCCTCTGGTAATTCATTGTTTCCAGAGATTACATCCTCTGCTGAAAAACACACAGTTTCCCTTGAGTTTTCCTCAAATGCCAATGTTTGATGAGTTTCCGTGACAGATTTCATAGAAATTTGTCCATTACTTGGATTTATGATTAAAAGTAATATGCTTACAGTTGCAATGTTGAGTATTAGCATCAAGCTTAAAGCACAGGCTTAAGCTGAATCTCACAGATCTACTTTAACATGCACAATTCAGCAGTATTTTATGAATTTCTCCCACAGAATGGTGTTCTGCATAAAAGATCCTGATGCTCAGAAGTTAACACAGGAGCTCACATTTGTTAAATGTAAGGATCAGTGGAGGACGAACCGAAAACGAACTCCAAAAAGGTGAGTTTGTCTCTGTGTTTACTCCACCCTATGACCATTACATTACTGCTAATGCTGATAAATAATAAATTTGCTGCTTTTGTCTGCAGAGTAACTCTGGAGAACCACTGACTGTCAAGAAAAGACACTGTTGAACATCCCCTTTGTCCATTTCAGCAATAATAATTAACACATAATTTATACACTCATAACTTTTACACACCTGTAAATACCTGTAATATGCAAAACATTTATCACCTTGTATATATCCACACAGGTATCTATGTTGTTTAAAACAAAATGTATGTCAGTACTGTGTCATACTTTGTAAAAGGTCAATTTAATGACTTTAACTTCATTGTTGTATTACAAGTAAATGCTCTCATGGTTTATCAGGCTTACTGAGAGGCCTGATGAACCATGTTTGGTTGTAGAGGTACTGATGTCCTGGTGTGTAGTACAATAATAATAGCCTAATAATAATAATTGATATAACGGAACCACTGTGAAATATAATATTCTGCAGAGCAATACCTCTGAAAATGAGGGACAAATAATGTTGAAGATGTATTTTTTTTTGGCGTTTTATCCAGTAAGTTACAGTTTATTTACCTTTATGTGTCACCTTGGTTATGCATTACTTAACTGAGCATTCACCACTGTGGCTCTCAGCACTGTACGTGACTGTGGGACCTGTATCAGTGTGCCTTACTGTAAACAAGCAGCAGAAGCAAGCTCTCACAAACTCAGCTCTTTAATGCTGCTTTCCAACTTAATGTGCATTATTATTGTTATTGTATGAACTTATACTGAAGCACTCAAAGCATTAAAGCTATTATTTTAAATGCTTTTGCATGTTTTACTGCTTCCCTCCTCAAGAAGACGTTACTTTGAAGCTGTCACCTCAAAGAAGTGCGAAATATTCTTCTAATAATGGCTTTTAAAAAAAAAATAAAAAAAAATGAGTATGTAATACTCTGTGTGAGCTAGAAAGCAAAGCTTATGTCAGTGTTTGTGTTGTGCTGTCTTTATAAATGCTATTTTTTCTGTGCATAAGATTTTTTTATGGCTAATGCTCATTTAATTATGCATTTTCAGTTTGTAAGCAATACTTAAACCTCAGTTCTTCAGAGATACTGTACTGTAACGATTGTGACTTTAAAAGTCTTTTGCACTTAAAGCAGAGAAAGAGAAACCAACTTACCTGTACAATAAATGTATGTAAATACTATGATATAGATACTGGAGTTTGTTATATGGAGCGCTGCTAGTTATATATTTTCACATCTCTGAATTTAATCTATAAAAATTGTGTTTGTGTAATCACTATATGTACATAGCTGTAAATATGTCTCTGTATTATATAAATTCTTTAATAAAAGCAGTGTGTCACCTGAGAGGTCATCTTGAGCCTGCATCTTCTTTTTTTTAAGGTTGAAAGAAATGATCAACTTTTCATTCTCGCCTCACTCAGTATAAAAAAACATTCATCATTATCACTCATACTTACCATCTCAAGGATGTTTGTTCCATTAAAAAAAAAAATTATTATCAATGTGTGTTTGATATAAACAGTGTTAACAATTTAAATACTCACAGCTGTTTCTGATATAGAAGTGCAAGCAATTTGGGATTCACCCCAATAAGCTGTGTTATTTCTGCAAGTCCTTGTAGTTGTGGCGTCAGTGTATTTGGCTAAATGTGTCAAGGTGACCCAAAAGATATGCTGAGTAAGGACACCATAAACTGCAGAGTCAGCTTTAGGTTCACCACACATTGGTTCTTTACAGAGCCAAAAGGTTGGGACTCACTGGTTTGACCTAGTAGATAAAGTGTATTTTAAGCCTTATATATTATTATTCTCAGATCTAAACTGTGAAGTAGGTTGTTAAGAAGATGGCAGATAAATATAGTGGAGTAAAAAGTACAATATTTCCCTATGATTTTCAAGACAGTAACTACTGTAAAAAAGTATGAGTACCTTCAAACTCTATGTACATACAGCCCCTTTAGTTACTGGTGTTATGGTTGAGATGGAAAGCTGGATGCTCATCGTGGCTGAAATTAGTGTCTTAAACACGTTCAGTTTATTTCAGGCTTTGCAGTGACAGATGGCTTTAAATTGAGTACTTTGGCTCTCTGAGGGGCACCTGACTGACCCACATTTGGCAGCAGAAGCAACATTTTCCACAACCCATACATCACAGGAGACTCTCACCGCTTTCCTAAATGCGAAGAGTTACACAAAGACATTGGTTAACATGACACAGGTCACCTGCAGATGATTGTCTATTTGGGAAGTAGAACAAAGCTGATCAATTCTCCTTGATGTTGCACCTCAAAATCTCAGGTAAAGGACGCTCATATAATCAAGAGTCTTCAGGGATAAAAGTCACTCCAAGTTACGTGTGTCCAGTTTACTGCTACAGAGGCAGACGGTGCAGCCCATCACTCCAGACAGCATCAGGATGGCCAGCAGGATGGCCCACCAATGAGCCTGAGGAGAACAAATGAAAACATGATTTCTAATAAACTGGAAGGATTAGTGTAGTTTGGCTTACTTTATTACGTGCCCAAAGTTTTGTCTTGTTAATTAAATAAATGTATTACATTTTATTAATTTAAATAAACTAGAAATAGCAACGTGAAAACAAATTGTGTGTCCAACCCTACAATCAGGATCATGGAGGTTTCACTCCACAGCCAGCTATGCACCAACTGTTCATTAGAAATGGATGCACCAACCACATCTTTGGGATTATCATTATTATGAGATTAATATCACTATATTAAAATGTTTCATTCCAAATACAGCACAGAAATTACCATTTTATTACTCACAGGTTGACATATTTTTACCAAAAATATTACTACATTGATTTTGCCTCATAATTGTTATTTGTTTCCATATTATTATCCCAATTATTACAGCATTAGACAAATTTCAGTCTAATATTACTCAACTAGAACCTATGATTGATACCAGTGCATAGTATTACAGGATATTATTGCTTTATTTGTCATATTATTACTCCACTATTACCATGTTATAACTGAGCGGTAATATACATTTTCTTTTGAAACCTTGTCTTTTTATTTTTATGAAGCAGATACTAAAACACTACATGTGCATTTATTTTCACCGCTTAAAGCATTAGAACAGTTTTTTCTTTCAAAAGTTACAGTCTATAATGTAAGGTTTTATATTGGTTTAGGCCCCAATAACACAAGCCTAGAGACTGGCTGATGACTGCCTGGCAACCGCCAGTTGCTAGGGAAAAAGGAGTATTCCCGGACTGGTTGGTGAGTGGTTGCTGGAGGTTGCTGCTAGGTGAAATTGGTTGCAAAGAGGCATACAGTGCTGCACTGAAAATCTCCTTGTGATTTCTAGCAGATTGCCACGGTCACCTGTAGTTTGTATGGAAGATACCAACTAGTGTTTGCAGACAAGTCGGCATCTTCCATCCAAACTACAGGCAACCGTGGCAATCTGTTAGCAATCAAAAGAAGGTTTTTGGTGCAGCACCCTTGTTGTGACCAATTTCACCCAGCAACCTCCAGCAATCACCCACCAACTGGTTGGGAAATACACAATTTTCCCTAATGACCAACGAATGCCAGAAGGTCGCCGACCGGTCTCTAGGTTTTTGTGAATGAGGTCTTAATATATTTAATACATTATATTAACTGCTCTAAAAAAAGAATCTGGGATAAATGAAGTATATCTTATGGCTAAACATCCTGTTTTGTTACACAGGGAGCACAAATGGCAGCTGATCCTCTGGGTAACTCTGCCGATTGGGTAACACTTCTGACGCACCCACCATATGAAAGAAAACATACCTCAAGGCCTGCTGCACACGCTTTCCACACAATTTCAACCCAGAATGCGTAGCAAAATGGTGTACTTTGTTTTAAGATTGAACGTGCCCTAGATTTAAACAACATATGGCCCAGATACAGAAAAAATGTTCCCCAGTCGCTATATGCACAACAGCCCAATAATGGGATGGATTCATCATGTGAACACACTTAAGGTGAAGGTAAATTGAGTGGTTCTTATATAGCACTTTTCTACTCTATTTGAGCACTGAAAGCACTTTCTTACTACAACCCTCATTCGCACAAGCTTTTTCTACACCTAAGTGCTTTTAAACAAACATTCACACACTCACATGGATGCATCGGGGCAACTTCAACAAGTAGACTAGAGGAGATGGGGATCAAATCACCAACCTTCTTCTAGTAGACAACCTGCTCTACCTCCTGAGCCACAGCTGACCACAACTTTTATTCTGAAGGTGAGTTTAAAGTTATGTTTTAAAGCCATGTCTAGGCCGAACAAATTTTAGAAGTGTGGGCAGATCAGGTCCTTTTAGTTCCCCCCATGATATGTCATTGTTATTATATTATCTTCCATTATTGTATTTATGCTGCTATCTTATTCTTGTGTTATCAGACTAATGTAGAATCCACCTTCATCCACTCTGCCATGTCATCAAAGTCATCCAAATGAAGAAAGGAGTTTTTCAGTCTTGCGATGGGTCCGTCTGCATTGAGGAGGCGACATACATGAAATTTGTCACAGTATCCACGGTTTCCAGAGCATGGTGCACCACCCACCAGGGGCAACACTTTTTTCTGGAAGTGACGAGACAGCACAGATGAGGTGGTGCTCGCACAAGTCTCAGGCTTATCTGCAAGAAACACAAACAAAGGAAATCGAATTCGATTACAGAAACATTACACACACACACACACAGAGTATAAATCCTGTTTATACTTTACATACCGAGTTACATACCAAGCTGTATGTGTATATCATAAAGGTGGTATGCCACTCACTCAAAATTTGACAATATGAAATGAAAGTCAGAGTTTGAGAAACAGCTGGGTTTTAATTGCTAAGAACTATGAACACGGATTCGTCTAACAAAAAACAATCATTTAGAAATGTAACCCCAGCACAAATTAGCATGGCCTGAGTTGCTGTAAACACATTCCTCTGTAGCAGAGGACACATGAGCCTGTGGTTACCGGGCTGCTGGCAGCACATGTGGCATTTCTCCTTCATGGAGTCTCCTGGACAGTCACACTGCTCCAGGTGGTGCTTCACACACACAGACCGAGTGCAGACCTTCAGAGACAAACAGACAGTCCAATTAGGATGTAGAGTCAGAAGAGGCCGTGAATAAGAGCCCGTTCAAGTTCATCAGTATCAGTATAATGTTGATAATCAAAATATGTAAGTGGAGTTTATACATATTTGCAATGATGAACTGTTTTAAATGCTTCCCATGATGCACTGAGCGTTTTTCTTTCTCTCACCTCTTTTCACTCACGATGTGTTTATACACTGCTCTGCATTTAATCATGAGTTATTATTAATCTCTGGCTCTCCTCCACAGTGTTTCTTTTGCCCTGTCTTCCTCCCCTCACCCCCAAGCAGTCACGCAGATGGCTGTCCCTACCTGAGCCTGGTTCTGCCAGAGGTTTCTTCCTGTTAAAAGGGAGTTTTTCCTTCCTACTGTCTCCATGTGCTTGCTCATAGGGGATTGTCTGATTGTTGGGGTTTTTCTGTATTGTTGTAGGGTCTTTACTTTGCAATATAAAGCGCCTTGAGGCGACTGTTGTTGTGATTTGGCGCTATATAAATAAAATTGAATTGAAACAATTGAATTGAAATTTTAAAGAGGACCTATTATGTTCATTTCCAGATCCATATTTTTATTACTGGACTCTAGAGCTCATAAAGGTTCATATTTATCTTATATTGGACCTTGGTGCTTTAAAGCCACCCTCTAGCTTACTTCTGATTGGCTACCCCTCACAAACAGGAGATTTTGAACAGCAGGTGGGTGGGGCTTCTGCATTCACAGCCAGAGCTGTGTGCCTGAGATGACCATATTAGGGATATCTGCTCTCTTTGATGTCATACAGAGCCAAGAGCATGAAACACAGTCTGAAACCAAGTGTTTAGGGGAGTCTGAAGCCTGAGCTTTTGGGTCACAGAGATTTTTAACATGAGCATCCATCACTTCAACAATGTATATATGGCAGAAAATACAGAAAAGTATAATAGGTTCAATTCAAACACCACCATTTCAGATACCTCAAACACAGAAAAAAAGAGAAAGTTTTTGGTCTAATCTTTTTCTCAAAGTAGATATGAGCTGGTTTATTGTGTGTTTATGAGTATTGTGATTTTATATTTTTTAATGTTTTTTCCATCTGGCCCATCATGAACATATATCAGATTTAGCCATTCATATTGTTTTTCATCAGTCCATCGCTAGTTAATGACTTACAAGAAAACAAAGAAAACAGTGACAGGTAAGGTGTACTGAGACAGTTGTGTTGTTTACATTTTTTCAGAGATTAAATTTGTGTACATAACACTTGCAGACACCTATATAATGTTTCACAAATTATAGAAATTGCCTCTGACTTTCTGAGACTTTTTAATGTGGGTGATCTGCATCACAGATGTTCTTTTGTTGTTGTTGTTTTCAAAGGCTGAAGTAAATTTAAGTTTGACATGTTTTGATGAACCAAACATGTTTGTTTGAAGTCTTTTTTTCTCTTTTCTGTTTCTTTGGAAATAATGTATCAGTGTCAGCTGAAAAAAGGATTCATTTGAAAATGTCGACTAAAGATAATTTTTTCCCTTTCTTGGATTATACTATTACTCACATCTTCTTAAAAGCTTTTTTATTATGTTTTATGTTTGTGATTTTATTATATTTTATGTTCCCAGATCAGGTCATCAAGGTTAGCTGAGGTTAGAACATCTGGAGAGTAATATATCTACAAAACCACAGTCACAGCTGGAATAAATTCTCTCCTGCTGAGAGGACAGTGTATCATCTGTATTTAATGCCAGAGGAAGATGGTTAAGATGAAAATTTTATGGTGTCACACGCTCCTGTTTGAAAATGGATTTTTTTTTCTTTTTTTAGGAATGCTGTGTTATAATGGTACATTTGTTTACACCTGTAGTACCTGGCCCTTAAGCACAGGCAGGGGATTTTAAATGATCTGATTATTTCCAGAGGATTTTCAATTCGTGCTACCTAAAACAAAAACAGGAAGCACTCTATTGTATTTTAAATGAGAAACTGGAAACAGCTGAACTTATTTGCATGCAACACCCTCAACCACTTTTGATTACAAGGCATTTGTACAGGTCAGCTGGTGGGAGGCAACCTGTCTCCAAAAAATCACAGTCTGACTCAGACTAACTGCACTGTCTGCACTCTCAGACAAACTGGTGAAGGTTTGTAAATAATTGCCATCTAATCTGTAAATATAGTCAGATTGCCAACATGTTGCAACCAGTCTGAGTTAGTCTGCACTGATGAGCACAACTCGTCTGCAACATATCTCTTTGCAACAGGGGATTCGAGTCAACTGGTTGCATTCTGGTTATATTCCTGTATAAAAGTAAGGCCATTTTGCAGTTAAATCACCATCCTGCAGCAATGGATCGTGGAGGAATTTCTGAATTTCAAATCTGCGAGGCTCTGGCTGGACTCTGAATGTAATGTGAATTTCTGTGTATGTAGACAGCACAGTTTTATCACAAACAGACTGCATGTAATTGCCAACTTGACCACATTCAGTTGCAAACTGATAACAGACTGACGCTGTCTTATATTTTTGGCTACTGGTTCCTAATACTTTCTGAAAATCTTTACGTGAAACTTACTTGTTGCACCAGATTCAACAAAAATGACTGACACTGATATTTTTTGCATGATAATGATATTAGGTTTAGACAGAGCTGATGCACAACATAACAAAATACACTCACCGCACACCTTGTTAGGTACACCTGTTCAACTGAACAATGCAAATATCTAATCAGCCACTCACATGGTAGCAACTCAAGACGACCTGCTCAAGTTCAAACCGAGCATCAGAGTGGGGAAGAAAGGCAAGAAAGGTTTAAGTGACTTTGAATGGCCAGACTGCTTCAAGCTGATAGGAAGGTAACAGTAACTCAAATAACCACTTGTTAAAACCAAGGTATACAGAAGAGCATCTCTGAAAAATGGACTACAGCAGCAGAAGACCACACCGGGTGCCACTCTTGTTAGCTAAGAACAGGAAACTGAAGCTACAATTCACACAAGCTCAACAAAATTGGGCCACAGAAAAGTGTTGCCTGGTCTAATGAGTCTTGATTTCTGCTGTGACATTCGAGTGGTAGAGTCAGAATTTGGCGTAAACAAATACTATAGTCTACCTGAGTATTGTTGCTGACCATGCCCATGCCTTTATGACCACAGTGTACCCATCTTCTGACAGCTGCTTCCAGCAGGATAACAAACCATATCACAAAGCTCAAACCAGCTCAAATTAGTTTCTTACTCCAATGGCCTCCACAGTGGGATGTGGTAGAATGGGAGATTCACATTATGGATGTGCAGCTGACAAATCTGCAGCAAATGTGCAATCTACCATCATGTCAATATGGACCAAAATCTCTGATGAATGTATCCAGCATCTTGTTGAATCTATGCCACAAAGAATTAAAGCAGTTCTGAAGGCAAAAGAGGATGCAACCCAGAACTAACAAGATGTACCTAATATAGTGTCTGGTGAGTGTATAAATATAAAATGCAATCTTGTTCCAAGAGTCTTTTTTGATTTACATCAAAATTGAATGGAAAGCAATGGAGTTTGTTAGTAAAATTATAAAACATATGATGAAAAAAGTTTTAAACATGTAGGAGTGTTGGCATGAATATTTGAAAATATTTGTTTTTTGGACATGAAGAAGAAGAAATCTCTGAAAAAGCTACTAAATGAACCTTATGCTGAAAGTGTATTGCCATGTGCTGCTTTCAAAGACAAGACTGACATGCTTTGCAACATTGCTGCACACTTGCAAACTGCTTTGTTGAATAATGGAGTGTGTTGAGCAACACTCTGGTGTGGTGGATGTGTCTGCCTTACCCCATTCAAGCAGATGCGTGTGCCCTGACTGCACACGGTAAGGTTTTCCTTGGCAGCTGATTTTGGGCAGCGTGAGGAGAGACCTGAGCACACGCTCGCTTTCTGACAGTCTGTCTCCTCGTTGCACATTTGACCTGCTGGCTTAAACTCGCAGTCCTGACCACAACACAGGCCCTGGCTTGGACTGATGAATGGAAGTGAAAAAACATCATAAACATTCAATTCAATTCAATTCAATTTTATTTATATAGCGCCAAATCACAACAACAGTCGCCTCAAGGCGCTTTACATTGTAAGGTAAAGACCCTACAATAATACAGAGAGAAGAGAAAACCCCAACAGATCAGACGATCCCCTATGAGCAAGCACTTGGCAACAGTGGGAAGGAAAAACTCCCTTTTAACAGGAAGAAACCTTCGGCAGAACCAGGCTCAGGGAGGGGCAGCCATCCGCCGCGACCGGTTGGGGGTGAGGTGAGGAAAGCAAAGACATGCTGTGGAAGAGAACCAGAGATTAATAATATATTAATAAACTCATTAAATGTAGAGTGGTGTATAAACATAGAGAGTGAACAGAGGTGAGAGAAAGAGAAACGCTCAGTGTATCACGGGAAACCCCCAGCAGCCTAGGCCTATTACAGCATAACTAAGGAAGGATTCAGGATCACCTGATCCAGCCCTAACTATAAGCTTTATCAAAAAGGAAAGTTTTAAGCCTACTCTTAAAAGTAGAGAGGGTGTCTGTCTCCTGAATCCAAACCGGGA
>VUQS01008274.1:6584-24103 GCA_015108495.1 Heterochromis multidens
TAGGGAAATTATTAAAAAAAAAAAAAAAAAAGTCAAAATAAACTTCGATTTCAATGGTCACCAAAACTGCATCTCTAGAATCAGTCAAATCTGATAAAAATGGGACTTCACCCCAAAATAATGCTTAAAAAGCTTTAAAAACTTCTCCCTGGAAGTTCTACATATATCACCATCTTTGCTCTTAATAACAATAATAACAATAATAATAATAATAATAAGACAATATATGCATTTATTTTTGTTGTTATAATGGCTAAAAACAGCCAATTAGGGTAGATTTTACACAGTTTAACATATGACAAAATAAAACTGACATGTTTGCTGAAAGCGTGTGCGTGTGTGTGTGTGTGTGTGTGTGGGGTTATTGAAGCAAGACTGACAAGGTCTAAATCCCACCTCTCAAAGTGAAGGTCATAACCACAAGCCAAAATTGCCCTCCAGACACTGCGGATGTCCTGCTTGGCACGGTCAACAGCAAATTTATGGAAGCCTTCTAATGTCAGGTACTTCTCCTCTGGGACTAAAGCAAACATTGTGTTATATGCAATTTGTCTGATAAACAGCTAACATATAGCAGGATGCATTTCATTTCCAAATACATGGACCAGCTACTGATGTGGAATATTCTCACTTGTGAGTACTCGAGTACTGCACTTAAATACAATTTTGGGGGAACCTACTTACAAATTTCCATTTTATGCTGCTTTGTTCTATTTTCTTACAATTCAGATAGGAATATTATACTTTTACTTCTCTTCAGCTGTAGCTGCTAGTTACTTTTCAGATATAACCTGTATCATTAAGGTTTATTAAGATGTTAAAAATAAAAATACAAAATATTGCTTACAAAGATTAAATCAGGGGTTTTTAACCATTTTGACATGTGACGGTGTTTAGTTTGGGTGCCCCCTGTCACAAATGTTAATGAGCAGTTCCATCAAAGAGCAATTTCCCCTCTGACGTGGTTCAACTGAAATAACGCAACTATGAAAAAATGTACAACAAAATCAAAACCACACAAGAAAAGCAAAAATTAAAGTTACTAGAATTTTGTCTTTCAATTCCCAGCAGTAATCAGGTTCCTTAAAATTGATCTCATGACACAGCACAGATATTTTCGCTTTTACGTGTCCTTTTTTCTTTCACTTTTACTTTTAAATGGAGCATTCTAAAACTGCAGCACGGATAAGTCAGCAGCTTAGGGACGTGAATACTTTCTCACCATTATGGTCGTATAAGTCACGAACTGCTTCGTCATGGAAAATTTAAAGAGTTAAAGTAATTTACATTTTGTTTTAACCCTCTGCAAAGCCCTGTGTTAGCTAACTATTCAAAGATGTGTGGAGTCAAAGTGTGTGTAAATATTACAAACCTTCAGTTTTCTTAGCAGGAGATTTTTCCACATCTTTCTCATCAGGTCTGGATTTCTCAGGAGATTTTGGCTTCAGAACGGTTTTCTTCTCACTCAGTGCAGTCCTGAGAGACAAGTAAAATTTTATTCAGTTATCATGTGAGTGTGTTTATGTATCTACACGTGCTTACACTTAAACAAGCGAGTGACTTACCTGACACTGTTGAGAACAGACTTTTCCTTGGTGGGAGGTTTGGTGATGGGCCTCTTGGTGCTTACTACCTTGCCTTGATGCTGCTCTTTTCCTGCCTTGCTGTACTTGTTCTTATTTGGCTTAGGAGTGCCATACTTTCTTAGTATCTGAATAAAAGCAAAATAATTTGCATGTTAATGCATGTACTATGTAATATAAAATGTTATTGTGTATATAAACCAAATGTTGAAAAGTTGATTTAAAACAAGAAATTGACTACAGAAAGTCACTGCTAAATTCATACCAAAAAAAATTAATTAATTTAGAAAAATCATCAGTGGAAGCAAATTTATAAGGTAGGAGGTGCCAAAAAATAATAAATCAATAAATCCATCCACTCATCATCATCTGCTTATCCAATTCAGGGTCCTATCCCAGCTGTCATAGGGTGAGAGGTAGGTACACCCTGGACGGGTTGCCAATCTGTTGCAAGGCTAACACATGGAGACAGACAACCATTCACGCTCACTATGGTCAATTTAGAATCACCAACTAACTTAACACCATGCATGTCTTTTGACTGTGAGAGGAAGCCGGAGTACCTGAAGAGAACCCACGCAGATACGTGGAGAACATGCAAATTCCACACAGAAAGGTCCCAGACTGGATTTGAACCCAGGACTTTCTTTCTGTGAGGTGACCACGCTACCCACCGCACCACCGAGCTGCCCCCCAAAAAATTTGACTAACAAAATTTGGATTTAAGTATATAAAAGAATTCAAAGGTTTACTGTTTAGCACTTGTTTCATACCTGAGTAAGTTGGTCTTCAAGTACTTTCTTGGGAGGTCGAACATTGGTGAAGAAAGTATGCAGTAGGTTGCCAGGTGTCTGAGAGTTGATCTGCTCCTTGCTGAGGTAAATGTCAGACACTTTAACAGGCTTGGCTGGCGTGAGGCTGAGCATCTGCTCCGAGTGCACACAGCTCTTAAAAATATCTGTGAGGACATCTCGGGCTCCAGGTACAAGCTTGTCACCTTTAAACACAGGGATTTTAATTTAGCTGAAGTAAGGACACTAAAAGCAGAAAATATGTGATCGGAGTTAAACAACAACCTTTGATTGTCTTGTCCAAGAAGTAGTCTTCGAGGGCAGAGCTTCCCTGTGTGTCAAACAGGCTTTGGTTAACACTGGAAGCTGTGAGGATCTCCTCATTGGTCAGCTCCATTAGTTCCTCTTCACCTTCCAGGCTGGACAAGCCAATCAGGTCACTGCTGTTGAAAAGACTGGCACGAATTTTTTCCACTTTGGCTCGAGAACGCACCTACAGTTAACAAAAGAAAAATTTTCCTTACATTTTTTACATCTAAACACAAAATCAAACAGATGGAATAATTATGTTCTGAATCAACTCACCTCAATGACAGCATAACCCTTGATGGGTCTGGCCATGACTGCATTGCTCTCTAATGAGGTGACTGTGTGCATAGAGCCCCCATCCGAAACAGACGGCGTTTCTGCACTGTCGACAGGTTCCCCTAAGCTACCGAGACTCCCAAGGCTTCCTGTGCTACACAGGGAGGTATCTAGACTCTCCTGACTAGACACAGTCTGTGAGTCTTGGAGACCCTGCTGGGGGTATGTAACAGCAGAAGCTGCAGCTGCAGGGGTGAGAGGTGGGACAGCTAAAAGCTCCTGATCAACAGAAAGTTCGCTGGCAGTGCGGGAGACACCCTGAGAGGAGCTGCAGATAGAGGTCTGGCTGGTAGAAGCTGAAGCGCTCACACTCATAGCTGGAGTCACACTGCTGGAGCTATCGGGACTCTCAGGACCTCCAATATTGGGGAAGGGGCGCTCAGGTTCTGGACCCACTTTACCATCCTGAGGACTTGAAACTCCAGCTCCAGGTTTTTTCTTGGGGTCCTCTTCCTGGAGAGGAATGAAGACTTCATCTTTAAAGAGGCCCCCGTGTGCGTTGCAAGCCCTTCGGATAGCATTTCGGACCACGGCCTCCTCAAGGTGTGTGGGGATACCTGAGAGTACCAGCAGGCGACTGTGAGCAGTGGGACCAACCAGGGCCTGGCAGGCATCCGTCACTGCATCGCTGGTTACACTTAAGCCCTGCGGGTCCTTATTGGCAAGGTGCCGTAAGATCATCAGCAGAGTGAGGCAGCGGTGGAACCACAGCATGTCCTCAGGTTTACTACCTGCCATGTTCAGCAGGGCACTGTCACTCTCTGACAGCCTTGCACCTCCACTTCCCCGTTTACCAGACACTGCTGCCACTGCAGCAGCTGCTCTCTCACGCTTCATCTTCACCTTCTTGCGCTTGGATAGCAGACTGGGGCTCTGTGGTGTCTGGCCTGGGGATGATGACGAGGATGAAGACGAATCACTAAGGTTAGGGGCACTAGTGGAGGACAGAGCTCCCACTGAAGAGCCACCAACATTGAGGGGAAGAGTCACCTCTGCCACAGCCAGACACACTTCCATCAGGGCATGGAAGTAGGTGGAGAATCGGCTCTGCTCCGCCCCCAGGGCCAATGCAATGCCTCCAGCTGAGGACCCCCCTGCTCCGGACCCTCCGGCAGTCCATCCCTGAGTTTCCCGGTCATAGAGCTTTCTGAGTTCTGTCTGCAGGGCCATGAGCACTGCGAGGCAGGGGTTAAGCAGCAGAGCAATGGAGCTTGAAAGACCAGCAGGGCTCTTGCGCTGCTCCAAGTGGTGGATCTTCCGCAAAAGTTCAGCTAACAAGTGAAAGATGAGTTCTTTGATGGAGGGAGCCAGATCAGTGGTCCAAAGCAAACCACCTAAGAACAACGACCAAGAAAATATTCAAAACTGGGATCTTGGGAAATCTTTATGCTCCTAAATGTCTTATGGATGCAGTGGTATGCCCTTTAAATACAAGGTTTGTAAGTTTTGACTTGTTACTTATAACATTTAACTCAGAAAGGTTATTAAAAAGTTATCACAAAGATTAAGGTCAAAACAAAATTTACAAAAATAAAAAGCTTTTAAAAATCTCAAACAATTTAGGATTTAAAAGGTAAAATCTACTTTTGTGCCTGTGGTTACATTTTTAATGTACTACTATAACTGTAATGTATACAGCGGGGATACACCAATACAGCAATAAAATATGCACATTAAATGGTGTCACAATTGATGTATATCATACCCAGTAGTTCTACCACTTGTAGCAGCACAGATGAGGGCACTGTGTCCAGTTCATCCTCTGATCGTTCACTGCTCTCTCCCAGCTTCCATGTTAGCAGCTGTTCAGCAAATGCCATGGCTAAAGGAAACTCAAGTGGCAAGGAGTGCAGCACCAGCACAGCACCAGGCGGGGGGGACACCCCTATAATCAAGTCAAAGGGATACTTCATCACATTTAATGGGCACAAAGCTTATTCACAAAACAGCTGAAGCAACTTGCATAAATTCCCTTTGGAAATAGATACTAACCAAGCTTGATGTGCACTTTATCAGTAGGGATGATAACAGAGGGGTATTGATTGGTGGTGGGTGGAGGAGTAAGGCCTGTGTTGGTAGGTGAGGCATCCAGAGGATAACACACAGCCTCCATCAGATTCAGCTGGCCATTTCTCCGCACCTTGTGACCCAGGCCATATACCATGACTCGAGCCCAAGGGGCCTTGTACAGGCTTGAGCTAATGGAGTGAAAAAGATAGATGTTTTGTCATTTTTGCTATCAATTTCATTTAATGCTGATATTTAATAAACTACCATAACTCACTCTTTACGGCAGCCTAGCTGGCTTTCTTTGCAGGATACAATCACAAATGCAGCACCTGGAAAGCTGACATCCATACTAACTTTTGACTCTGTCACAGGGAACTCCTCAGATGTAAACTGCTCTGGTGCATTCTGTCAAAATCACAATTGCAAGAGGTGTTACAACTTGTAAGCATGTACTCAGAGATACATTTATTAAATCAATCACTGATTGGCAGAACAGACCTGTAGAAAGCAACATATCTGCTTTGTAAGCTCAAGTAAACTTTCTTCTCCTTGATGCAAGGCACGAGTGATGGCCACTGTCAACCACTCCCGGATGGGCTGAGCGTTGCCCTGGTAAAACAGGTCTGTGGGGGAGCAACTTTGGCCCTCAAGGTTGTGCAACACTGACTGAGCCAGCAGAACAGAACTAGAACTGATAGTGCCATCTGCAGGAAGAAAAACATTGACACATTTACCACCAATAGAATATGTACATGGTATTAAGGGATTGCATTATAATATGATATATTCACACTCACCAGGGAGGGGTGGAGCCAACAGCTGATTTGACAGAAGCTGCAGGTGTTCCAAGGTGATGTCACGGATAGCGGGTATGTGAAACAGACGTGTGAAGGTGTGGGGATTCTTGGGGGCAAAGATGTTGAGCAAGGCCATGCGGCAGTATAACCTAGCCAATGCACTCTCACAGCGAAGAAGTTCCCTAAAACAAAGCAAAGCCATATGAATGATTTTCAGCAGGTTTTATACAGGATACAAACGTATCATAAGATTCATATATTACCGATGAATCTGAATGTTGCTACTGTCCAATGAGACCAAGCCATTAGCTGCAGTACGCCGAGATCCAGCAGGTGGGCGCTCCAGCATCTCAATAGGGTACCAGTACCTGACCAGCACACCCTCACTACGCAGGTATGTCTCCACCTGTACCAGTTCATTCACCTTAACAAACAAACAAACACAGTTAGCAAATTTGCTAATAAACTGTTAAGGTAGAAAACATTTATAATCATAAAGTATTGTACTTACAGAGTCCACATCCAGCACAACCCCATGCAAACCAAAAGTTTTTAACATGCCCCTGATGGCAAATTTTGGCAGTGCTGTTCCCCCTGTTGTGCTGTTGGTATTATTGCTGTCAGGACATCGGATAACCACAGTCAAGCCTGTGTTGAAATAACACATCATCATCAGGATCGGTTAAATGACATGACATTACATTCATTTGGTTGGTTGGAAGTCAGATTATTTCCTTTAGTACCTTTGCGGACTTTGTCGATAGTGAACTTGTTGGCCTCATCCTTGATATCCTCAATAGTTGGGAGGTAGAGGTCTCGAGGAATGCCTCCATTCTCTTCATACAGGAATTCCACTGTCTGTCTTGCAATGTCAACCATACCTGTTTCCAATTAAACACACCATAAACAGTGTCTCAGCTCTATACATATGCTTGTAATGATTTGGTGAGTCATTAATTTAACAACTTCTGACATCCAACTTACAAGAGCTAATTACAAGTATCTCATCATCAAATCATGAAGCACATTAAAGCATGTAGTAATATAACTGCACGAGCTTGGTCTGATTTGTTGGAGGATGATTAATTCCTTGTTGCATGAGTGAACCTAAATTATCAGTAATAAACTTTAAAGCAGGTTAAATGAACAAGTGTGATTCTATTCATTAAAAATGTTTTTCTTCCTAGTATGACATTATTTTGACTTTTAGGTGCTACCAACACTCCATTAAAATTCCAGAAACATCTTAAGGCTCATGTTTAGTCTGTTTCTTAGTCAAATGATGTTGGCAGCACAGGTTAAGTGTGTTTGGTGTTATTGCAATCTTAAGTGTTTTGCTAGATTTTTTTGGCTATGTTGTCTTTAAATTCTTTACCCAGCTGCAAAGCTCCTTTGATTTGGTCCAAGCCAGATTTCCTCTCAGCCTCGTTACGGAACCGCCTACGAATTGTGGGGAACACTTTTGTCTCCCATGCCTTCACCAGAAGGGCATAGTGGTCCTCCTGAAGCCAAACCCAAATTCAATTATGAAATGCGTAAGCTTAAAACTTTTTCCAACACAGCTTGGAGCAGTGGAGACTCATCTTACCCTTGGGACATCATCATCATCCTCATCATCACTCTCATCATCAGCAATAGGGGGAGGATGTGGGTCAGGTCCAGAGGTGACCAGATTCTCATAGCTGAGCTCCACCTTGTAAAGGCAGGACAGGTCACTGTTGTACTCTGTACAAAAGCCAAATATTCAGATTGAACAAAGGTTACTAGGTTATGAGGCAAAAATACAAATCAACAATTAAAGAAAAATTATGGAAAAGAAATGTGAGATGAAAGCGAGAGACATACGCTGCTGAGCAACTGCAACAGCTGCAATCCGACAAGGGGGTCCATGAGAACCAGAGTCCGAAGTAACACTTGCACCTGCATCATTATCGCTGTCTGAGGCCATAGCAAAGGGGAGTGCTTCAAAATTTGCACTGATTTCTTCTGCAAGGTCTACACATAAGTCAGCTGCATTTCTGTGTGCTTGGCCTTCAGCAAATGCAAAAGGCCGGCTTCCAAAGTTGGCACGTATCTTTGAGTTCTACAGAGGAATATAGAGAAAGACAAATATATATATATAAATGATCGACCACATTTTCCAAGAGCAGTTCAATTATAAAAGGAGGACATTTTAGCAGAAACCCACCTTCTTTTGAATGTGTACCAGGGGCCACATTCCACCAGCTACATCTTCAAGAATGGGACTGAGCCGCTGGCCACAATAGGTAAAATACACCCTGCCTTTAGGAGCCTGACCAGGAGGAGGAGGAGTACCCTCAGAGCGCTCCCAGCCAATTCCAGCAACATCACCTGTGTTCACGCAAACAAAACATCCACATCTCAGTAATAGCTCAATGTGAACAGGTCCTGACACATTTTAAAACTTGCTAACATAGGATACAGCTCAAGTTAAGAAAGCAAGATATGCTTGCCAAACAGCTTATTGAAAGAGCAGCCTGGTAAGCAACAATGCATTTAAGAAGTTTATTTCAAATCCATAAAAATCAAATCTAAATAATTGATTGTATATGGAGAGAAAGATATTTTGGCTACTGTCTCACCAGGAAGTAGAGCCACATCCAGCCTGACACTCTTCCACTGCAGCAAACTGGAGCCATTATAATGCACTGCCCTACCATTACTGACACACAGACAGACAGAGAGGAGACAGGCACACAGAGACAGCATGACACAAAAGAGAATAGCAGTCAGCAATCAAGTAAGAGAGAGAGAGATAGAGCAGAGAAAATAAAAAGGGAGTATCTCAGCTTTAATATGCAGGTCTACATACTTATGGAACAAACATGTGCCAACAGGGTTGGTCCATGCTCCATCCCTTTTCTCTGCTTCTGGGGCAAAACCAAAAGACACAATTGGCCCACTGTCCTCCTCTGAGTCTCCATAGGAGACAATTTCTATCTCCCAGTAAAAGGATGGTGCCTGCAAGGACAAAGAGAGAAAAGTTAAAACTGTGAACAGGCTCCACTATAAGTAAATAATTCTATCCCATACTCATCACTCTCACATTTTTTTCAAACAAACCGAGCTGGCAAATACTACTGCAGGAGTGCATTCCTCTGTTGTGCCCACCTGAATTGGTACAGGAGAGGTTGCGTAGATGAAAGTGCCTCTAGGAAGCCCTCCTCCAGCACTTGGATCAGCCAAGAAGGTGACAGAGGTTAGACGGGATGAAAACATGCAGGCGCGGACTGGAGGGAATACTCTAGATGGACACCAAGTGATCTCCTTGGGCTGGAAAGACAAGTACATCAAAAGTGATGAGACAAATGAAGCCCAAAACCCCTCTGGCAAATACATTAAGATGTCTGAAGGTTTTTCAGTACATGAGTAGAAATTTAACTTTTAAGACTAAAGCTCTGTTCTATGTGATAAACAAAAATCTCAGCTAGTATGTTACAAGAGAGGCAGTGTTTTATGTATGTATTTAATAACCCCTACCTGACGTCTGTCTGTCTGCAGTGGTGGAGGTGGTGGACGAGCACAGTCCCGATACAGCATTCTTACTCTCTCGCATTGAGCTTCAACCATGCCAAGACGCTCTCCTGCACAAGATGACAGAAATCTGTCAGACACACAGCTGCCAAGCTGGTGCTGAGACATACTGGCTGATGAAATGTCTGGATATGCTCACCAGGGCTGCACTCCTGAGCAACCAGGTTGAGAACCTCAACAGCAGCCGGACACTGCTGAATGAACTCTTCACAGAAGGAGCTGTCCTCTAGGAGCTGTGCCATCACCAGACACGCCCTGAAAAAAAAAACAACAAAAACATGATCCAGACGCTAATGGTTTTGTTTGCTTTTTTTTTTTAAACATCACATCACATCACATCCTTTAATGATGCCCCAGTCTCAAGGGGGTCTACATTTGAAATATAACAGTTTCCCCTTATAATGTCAGTATGGGACTGGTAAGGTCCAGAAGTTGATTCCAAATACAAAACACAAGAAATTGTGTCACAGATCTGCCCAATCAGTCAAAGCGTACAGATAACCACCAGACAAGTTTACTTGCATTACTGTTTACTCACCTAGTTCTGATTTCAGCCAGCAAGCGCACTGCAGCCATTACTGGGCTGGAGCCATCTCCGGTAGCTGGTAGAGAAGTGTGAATAGAAAGACTGCCCTCCTGTGGCAGAAGCATAGACTGCACCGCTTGTACCACCTTTTCTGTGATTGAGAGCTTATAAAGAGGAAGAGCCTGTTGTGGGGAGAGCCAAAATTGAGATTCAGGTTGCCATTTCCTATAATTACGACTGCACAGTACCTGATGTTGGAATTCTTACCTCAGATCTAGGAGTGCAGAGGCGTGATATTGGTACCGTTAGGATGTCTGAAGCTTTGCAAGCTTTCCTGTACTCGCAAGAAGGAAACTTAACTGTAGCAATACCCTCCTGCTCATTTATGGACATGACTATGCCCACACTCCCCAGAACTCCTTTACCTACCACCTGCAGAGCAGAGGAAGCACAATAAACATGCTAGTAATTAATTTTTCAGTGGTTTGAATGAATATGATCGCACTATCTAAATATATGCAAGAATTATGTGTAGTATATTTGATATTTGAACTAACCTGAACCTCTGAACCAATCTTAATAGTTTCTTTAAAGCCTCCAAGGGCACAGAGTGCAGCAACAGCCTGTCTGCCAATGGCCTGCAGTTTAGCCAGTTTTCTGCCACTGCTGCTGCCATTCTCCAGAATACTCTCAGCATACTTGCCCAGCTGAGGGATAAACATTAGTGCCCGGGAGAGGACCTGCAAAAAAGCCAAGGGAAAAACCATTAGGCTTATGGCAAACATCATAAAGGGTGAAACAGATATATGAATAAGAATTTTTAAAAATCTAAAATTCCAAGTACAATCATTAATATGGAGGTAGAAACATGGTAATGCTTTACTTTTTCAGCAGTGCTTGTCCAGATCTGAGCAGTGTTGGACTCAGGAGCAGTGAGCAGACTATGAAGCAGGGCAATAACCTCAGCAGCCATGCTGTTAGCGACATGGCCACTTATAAATGGGCGTACCGGGTCTGACCTAGTCAAGGCAGATTTCAAGAAGAAATGTTACAACCAAAATCAGGATTTGTATCTGCCACATACACAACCAAAATATGGCAGAATGCACTTCTTGCTTATATGGCTGCAACCTGAAATACTAAAAAGTTTACTTTGATATCAAATTTCTCAATCGAATAAACAGCACCTGGCCAACTCGGCATTCCTGTCTCTACAAACAGCAGTCTGAGCAGTTTTCTTCTTGTCACCAGCAGTAATGCCCCCAGCAGTCTCTTGGGCTAAAGTCTCCACAGGTGGACCGACACTCACTATCAGACCAGACTGTGCCCACTTGTTGGCTTTCCTCAGGGCAGCAGATGCTTCTTCTGTGATTACCTCACAGCATCCACTCTAAGTAGCATTTAAAACAGGACAGAGGTAAGAATGGCAGCTACAAAAAAATAAAGCAGTTTCATATTGTGAATATGCACTTTACAATTCTGGTTAAGTTATATTTAAGTTACCTTTGTCATGTCTCTGTCCATCTTTACAACTTTTTCCATGTTTGCTCCAGTGCCAAGTCGAAAGGGACGCCCCTCAGAGCTGCTACATTTTGGAGAGAGTGGAGAAACACTCAAGTCAGAGAAACCCAGAGTAAGCTTGCAAATGTAAAATCAAAACAAAGATATGAGGGGAAATCATACCTAAGAAGTGGTTGTAGAACCTCATGAGATGACTGGTCCTCTCTCTTGTGGATAAAAATCGAAAGCTTGCCATCAACTGCCTCTCCCTCCTCCCCAATATCCTCAGATTTGAGAGCTCCTTTGGAACTGGCACGGGAGAGACTAGTGTCTGGCTCAGAGGAGCTGGGTGAGAGAAGAGTCTGACAGCCTGGCAAATAGAATATAGGAATAAGAAGGAGAACATGATTTTATCACTATCCCGTTTAGTTTATTTGCCATTTTTGCCCTTATTCAGATGGTGGACAGCCCTTAGTGGTTCTAGAGACAAACCTGGTACTACATAGTCTGCCAGCTTAGCTAGCAGCAAGGCAGCAATACGTGAGGCTGGGTCATTGGCATCCTGTTGCTCAGCATCTAGCGTGTTAATAGAGTAGCTCCACGAGGGCAGAGCCACATTACCGCAGTCCTCCACACTCATGAGAGGCAGGGCAGCACGGCATAGCTGCAGGATGATAAGTACTAGCTTTGGTGAGGGTCTCTGGTCGAGCAGCAGAGACAAGAGCTTGGAGACGCAGGCTGGCTGGCTCAGGATAGCTTTCCCTATATGGCTCCTAGAACATAAAGGTGACATATACACTATATGAATTAGAGGTGTTGCAATATACAGATACAGGTGATAACATAACTAAAAATAAAAAGATTTTGTGTAAAAAAAAAAAAAGCCCCTGTGATAATATCGTACACGATCCAGGGCCAGTATAGTTATGGAATCAGACTCACCGGTCAGTTTTTCATGGCTCTCTTCTCTTTCAGTAACTACAACAATTCAGCCTCAGCTTATCTAAGGTAAGCTGACCATTATTACCAACATTCATTTTTCTGTTGCTGTAGCTACTTCTCTCTCACACTTGGAGAGACTCACTTCCCAAAACAAAATCACCAAGTGAACCTGAGTCTCTCCTTCTCTCACACACACACTTTTTTGGCTTAATTCTTGATATAATTACTGATTTGTTATCAGCTCTTTCTGTGCTGTGAGTTACCACTAGCTGTTCCATTAAAGATCACTACTCAGTCCTTGGCTTTGAGTCCCAGGTGTGTCTAGAGTTTGCAGCTGGCCTAATGAGTCACTACAGTTTGGAGCTCTAATATAGCTTTGTGATATTTGGAGTTCTGCGTATATCAGTATTAATATCAATAATTATTCACTTACTCTTTCTTTGGGACAATAGTGAATTATATTTTAATGTCTTCAATATACATTATTAGTTTTATTACACTGATCACAGCCTTTATCTCATTTTATGTCCCAGATGTAATCACCATGATCCTGCACATGCCCTGGTTTACACTCTGCCCTATGCCAAAAATCTTGATCCACAAAAAGCTATGATAAATAAACTTAAGGATGAGTTTCACAAACTTTTTCACAAATTTCTTATAGATATCATGATTTCTTGTCATTTCTTTTAGCTACTACATTATGACAGCTTTACTATGAACACCCACACACCCACCGACCCCCCACCCCCACCCCCCACCCAAGATAAATTATACATGAAACAAACTTTACCTGGAAAGATCATTGAGCAGACTGAGCACATCCTGTAAAGCATCATTGCCAGCTGCTTGATTCCCACAGCATTCTGTAGCTCTGGCCAGGTGATTGGTCAGCAGGCTGGATACCTGCCTTGCCAGACCTGAATGAACTGCATCTGTAGAGCCACCTTTGAAGAGGAAAAACAATGAGTGTTAACCTTTCATCACAGCATACACCTAACTATTTCAACTCATAGCATGAAAAATTTGCCTTTTAGGATAGTGATCAGTGTATATACAAACTTTTCATACCTTCCACCTTCTCCCACTCAATACATCGGTTGGCCAGCACCTGAAAGGCTGCCCAAGCCATGGTGGCTACCTTCTGTTTTTTGGTTTGCTTTTCATTTGAACTGCATTCCCTCTGACCACTTAAGCTGCACAGGCTATCCATAAGCTGGACCAGCCCACTCCGAACGAGGCACTGCTCCTCACTCCTATGATAACACAAGTAACAAATTAGGGTAAGCAGTCAAGGTCCTAGTACTACAGGAGTATTAAAAGAGATAAGTTAAAATGGATTTGCTTGCCTGGTGTAAGGGATTGTGCAAAGCAAGCCAATACTGTTGGCACAAGCAATGGGGTAGCGAGCACATAGTGACACTACAGACGTCATTGTCTCCCCAAAGGCCTCCTGCACCTGCTCTACCATTCCACCACAGGTCAGCTCCTCAATCCTGCACAGATGACACACAAACTGAGATGAATAAAGGAACCACAATTCCAAATGTTTGTTCATAGTTTAACAAGATGGCACAAAATCATAACTTTAAGAAGTATTTCAGCAGTGCGTGCACATTCAGAGTACATTAAAATTAACATTTGTGGTTCTTCCTCTAGTCTTACCTCGGTCCACCTTGCAGCACCATAGTGACAGGTCCCACTAGGTGGGTGACCCCACCTACTCTAACAGCAGCAGTGAGCAACTCCCTCATATGAACAAGTGCCTGCTTTCGTGTGCTGCCTCGCCGCCAACGTGTCTGTGCAGCAGACAGGAAACTGCTGCTTGAGACCTACAGACAAAAGAGCTATAAATTACCTTAATGCAAATCAGAATTCACCCATGTATTTTAATGCATCTATGGCAATAAAGAAATTCAGTTTAAAAAAAAAAAAAAAAAAAAAAAAAAAAAAAAAACCTCTGGAGGTCCCTGAAAAAAAAAAAGTAACTTCCCGTCACAGTGGTATTCTTATTAATCAGTGATTAATAATCACTGATCAAAATTTTAAATATAAACATGCATGCCCACAAGTCAAGCAAAGTACACTGAAAGTAGAATCCAAATACAACTCTTAGACAAACAGGAAACAAAAAAAACATTTTGTAATTTACATTACAGTCCAACACCCTAAAGCCAAAACAAGCACAAACTCAGAGCCCAAAAAACCCCACATAGACTAAAGGGAGGGTCCATTTAAACAGATGAGGTAATCATGGAAGTGGACACAGCTTAGGGGAAAAGGGGGCACAGGTGAAGACAATAAGGATACTCATGAGGGGATGAAGTCAAACTCAAAGACACAAGAGACACTGACAAAGTAAAGCAGGAAATGACAAGAGAACTAAACAAAGAGGAAAGAAAAAGGAGGCAGAGGCTAGAACAATACATGAAATTACAAGGAAAACACAAGGAACTAACTCAAATAACAAACTCCATAACACTCAACTAGAACCTAAATACAATTTATTACAGAGGAAATACTAGGGCGATAACAACCTAAAGACAAAGACTGATCTCAGAACCGAGGCAGAGGTTCAACCTAAAACATAAAACCCAAACCCTCAAAACAAAAGAGACCAGAGAGATAAATTTGAAAAATATAAAATAAGGATTCAAAAACTAAAAAACAAATAACACAACAAAACCCCAGAGCCTAGAAAGTTGTACTTAGAGCTGCATGAGAAGGAGGAGGAACAGCTGATAAAGATCATGTGAAAATGACTGCAGACAGAACAACTTATTTCCTTGTTGGTAATCATTTTGTCCAGTGTGTGAATGCTGTAAGTAAAAGTCACTTAAACTCAAACAACAAGAGAGAAAATCCTCTATGCTGTGGGAAGAATCATCAGTGTTACTCGAAGGTCCTGCACTGGATTCAGTCGCTGCATTTTGAAAGCTACATTTTGGGAAACAAGTATAGGTGAAGAGGTGCGTCATTACCTGCTGGGGTCTTTGCTGGGAATAATCTGGATACATTCCCTCTTCTGGAAGGTTCTCTCGATCCAAGCTCTCTGGATCTGAAAAACAGGTGATTAAGAAGAAACATCAGGATGCTGCTGCTTCTCCTTCTTCACATTATCAAACTAACCAGTTAACAGACAACAAGAAACACATGTAACCAAATGTCTGATAAACATGTTCTTCCTTCCACCTTAACAGGAACTTTAATTATTAATTTAGAAAATTAAACTTCCCTCATATAGAATACATCCAACACAGTGATTTTTTTTTTTAATTTGAGGACTATCCCTTTAAAACTTGCTAATAAAATCACATTGCGTCAGCTGCATAAAGAGGTAAAACAGAGATTTTTGAATACAAAAAAAGGCAAAGAGAATGAGTGGCTGACATGTCTGTTTTTAGACTTGAGATGAACATATTTGTTCTGTCAGTTTGATCACACAAAATGATTTACTCAGCTTTTCCTGCTGTCAGTAAGACAAAAAAAAATATTTTCATATATTTTATATTGTTGCAGCCTCCTGAGGTGCACGTTTGAATCTTTATTTTGTGGATTAAATATGTCTCACATAAGTCAGTAAACAAGATTACAAGATAAACATAGTTGTGGCTCAGAGAAGTGTTTACAATAAAAAAAAAGTTTAATTATTACTATCATGAGTTTAATATAGCAAACTATAAATAGGAAATCAGCTGAGAGAGTGTGTCAGTGCTCTGGTCTGTGGTTCATTTTTGTCCCTGTACACAGAAATTCAGCTGCAGCTCTGCATGAAATAAATGAAACACCAAATTGCTCATGTCTGAATATATCTGGCTAATTTCTGGAAGAGTGGAGCTTTCCATTTCTTTATGCACCCAATCCTCTTATCCTCCGTCCTAATCCTGGCGCTGCACAGAAAAACACACGGAACTCTCCTTTAAAGCCCTATTTCCTGTGTGTTTAAATCCAAACAGCACTAATGACTGTTTGTTATTGTGTGTCTGCACTTTGTAAAATTCCTGCACTCTGGATGATGGAGGATTAACGTTCAAACGGCACATGAGCCTCAGTTTTATTGTCTTTTTCACGTGAGCAATGACCCTCCACCATCATCATCAACATCATCATTATCTTTCGCTCCCCATCCTCCTGGCAGCTGATGAAGAAGAGGAAGAGAATCAGGTAAAACCTGATCAGTGGTTCATCAGGCAGCAAACTTTCCCTCAGAGAAAGAACTGAAGTCATTGTTTCTGGGTTTAACTTTACCGAAACAAAGATGTGTGATAGAGAAAATACTTCTGATCGGAGGAGCTTTGGTGTCACAAATAGAGGGCATAATTTTCACCCATCAGGATGTATGTGAGAATTTAAACAGTCTGATCATACATTTTAAAAGTCCTCAGTACAAGTCTGTCTGATGTCCAGTAGGGCCCATATGAGAAATGAGCAGATAATTTTCCAGTAAATTCACACTAAGCCAGTGGCCATCATGTGTGCTTCCTCCTGTATGTATCCAGGCAGTGCCCACAACTAAAGCAAACTGTTTCCAGTAGTAAGAATGCATCTCCTGTGAGCTACATGTGAGAAAAGACAACTTTGGAAGATGTTCCCAGCCAGATTCTCATCACATTGTTCACAGTTGCTGTATGAAAGTTGCTGTAGAGGGAGGAGACATCACAGAAATGGTGAAATGAGGGAGCATGGGCCATTACCTGTAGGTATGATTCTGCGGTTGTTTGAGAGGTTTGGCTGTATAAGTTAAACTGCCCAAAGACAGCAACAAGAACAAGTTTGTTTTCAGTCTGTAGAATAAAAGCCTGGGAACTGAACCACAAATAACCTGTTGGTGTCTTAAAGACTTTTGGGACTCTGTGAAAGAGTTTTAGCGTTGTTGTTGTGTTTCATTTTGTTGTTCAGTGCAGCGACTAATATGCGATAACTGCCTGATTTTTTTCTTTTTCTTTATTTTTTACAAACCCAGAAAGCAACTTGAAATCACCCAGCTGGAATAAAGTATGTTGATATCATGAACAGCTATGACAACCCAGTTTTTGTTCGATGTGTCGAAGTCATGACCATCCTGATGATCTGGATTAATCTAATAACGTACTTTTTAAGCATTTTTAAAGATATTAAGGACTTTTGAAAAGATACATTTGCATTTTTTTTTTTTTTTTTGCAGATTTGC
>VUQS01008274.1:24123-42039 GCA_015108495.1 Heterochromis multidens
AGATATTTTTTTTTTTTTTTTTTTTTTTTGCAGATTTGCTCTCCAGTTTACTAATAGCATTCTCACAGAAACTTTCAGACCAACAAACCTCTGAGATGCTTCATCTTCAAATCAGGTGAAGAAGAATCAGAAATCTGTGTAGACACCAGCAGCAGCCCTTATGTCTACTCGAACATCCAAACATCTCGTTCAGTACTGAAGCTGATGTGAAGATCCAGCAGCTCTATTAGAACCTAGTGGCACTGTTAAGGTCCTATGACTTGCAGCTCCATGAGCAACTAGCAGCTCCATGTGGAACCTGTGAGGACTCATCAAGGACTGGGCATCTCAGTCTGCAGTCTGGGTTGCAGCTCAGCAGATAAGAAAGGAGTTGACTTTATGCAGCTGAGCAGGTTCATGTGACAAGCATGTGAGGCAGCAGGGCTCTTTGTTGGAGCGGGTCTCATGACTCCAGTCCGAGGTAATCCTTCTGGGAGTCTCATGACCCATCGAGCTTCAACACAAGAGCATTTTCATGAGCAGCTGGAGCCAGGCTCAATAAATCTGCTTTCAGAAATCCCCAAAAAACATGACCATCCAAACCCCCCAAAACCCCAACCCTCCATGTGCCCAGCTTCAAACTGAAACCTGCTGAACCCAAGATTACTCCTCAAGATTTCAGTTTGCCTTTGAAACGGAGTCTATATTCTTTGGTTTAGTCATTTTGCTTTTTTGCTCGAGTTTTTCCATTTGATTGATTTTTCACCACATCTTAGAGAGAAATTCTGTATTCTTTCCTTCACTACAGTCACCTCCACACCCAGGAGTTTAGAAACATGAAGCCCACATTAATTCAGCAGGAATTCACCTGCTGGACCAAGCAAACTTTCTAACATTTTATCATGACAAGTGTTTCCCATTTTACCAACAGGCCTTAAGAAAACCATCTTTGATATAACTCCCTCTGGATTCTTGGAAACACTCCTGAAAACAAAGTCTGCCTGCATAACAGACCAAACACACATTCAGTTTATATAACAGTCCAACAAGTGTTGGAGCAGATTTACAAAACTGTGAAGTTTTGTTTCACTTTTCCTCAATTATCTGATGGACCCTAATATTTTTCTGCTGACCCCTTGGAGGGGCTTGACACCTAGGTTAGGACACTGCACTGAGCTACCTGACTGCATGTAAAGAAGTTAAGACACCTGAAGGATCAATAATAGGGACACACTAAGAAATCCTTGAGAAGCTGAGGTTGCCTGAATATGTTGGATATGTTATCAAAAAAATGATTTGCTGATATCAAACCATATGTTTTAAACCCTTATCAATGAAAAAGAATAACTTATTAAAAGTGCATGAAATAACACAAAAAACTCACAAAAAGTTGACGGTCAGCAAACAGTACAGCAACCCATTCATTGTCTCTCCTACATCTATTAGGCGTCTCATATTAATGATCAATAGCACTCCTAACAATGTGATAAACTGCTAAACTATTATGAAATACATACACAATATCATACAATTAACACTGGTGTAAAAATTCAATTTCATCCTAAATTAATACATGAACCCTGCAAATCCATCAGATTACACACTCTATAACGCTGGATCAGACACATTTTAAAGCAGAACAATTGCTTTTATTTGTGATACTGTAATACTGATGGACTTTTAATCCTTATAGATACTTCAGCAGGATTTTGAATACTTTTACTTGGAAATTTAATGGAGTATTTGTACTTTTACTTCCACATCCTGAGAAACTGAGGATTGTCAGTTAAAGTACCTGACGAAAATTATGTAATAATATTCTGCTAAAGTACTAAAGTGGGCCTCCATAGATGAGTACTTGAGTAAATGTTGCATATAATGCCTCTTTCTTTGTTTTAAATAATGTTTGTCTGCAGTGTGTTCATCATGCTCTGTGTGTGCGTGAATAAAATGAAATCGAGGTGTGTTTTTTAAGCGAAAAGAGAGCGATTAAAGAAAGGTGGGACTCAGCAACAATGCACAGAGTGTGTGAGTGAGGCCAGGAGATTTGGATTACCATGGGTTTAAATGAGATTAATGCTGTTCAGAGGAACTACTTGTTTGCATAATGAGCTGTTGTATCACTGTGTTTTATTTTGTACAGAGACAGGAAGTGGACCACAGCTCTGAACCGATCAGAGACCAAAAGACGGGAACAAGAACAGCAAATCTTTTGGGTCAAAACAACAGCAGCACAATGCACTGATGAGGACCAATCAGCAGAATCAAACCCAATGCAGCCTGCTATGACCCAAGGTTTGTGTGATTTGCCACTAACACTAGATTTCAGTTTAAGCAAAGGAACATAAACCGACAGCGAGGCGGGCATGTGTGCATGTTTTGGGGACTTCATGGTTTCTGCAGCAAGAACTAAAACAAAGCTGATTTGGAGAACTTTGACAGGTGTTTATTCTTTCTGTTTGTGAACAGATTTTGTGCATGTCAGAGCCAAATGCAACCATAAGACTTACAGTTGTATAGTTGATATCAAAGGCCAAGTTCTATGATGGGGTCTTCTGAGAACTCACTGGAATCAGGGCCAGTGTGGAGAAATTCCACAACAGTCTGTAGTTTGTAAGTGTGTTTCCATGTGAGGTGAAGCTTAATTTCTTTAATTTTCTGCTAATGTTATATGAAAATATGTGAAAAAATGTTTAATAATGGTAATTTTTTTTAGGGTGAAAACAATATTAGGGAAAGTGCCCCCCACCCCCATGCGAAGTTCTTTTGGAATTGCTTCACCACTTGACCGAGTTTCATGAATTTTATCAGGGTAGCTGTGTAATCTTGCTGACAGACAAAGAAATAGCAATAAAAACGTTACTGTAATATCTGAAAAAGCAGCATTCAAAAACAAGAATAAAACCCTTAATGAATAAAAGGTGAAAGAACAAAAAAATCAAGTGTTCATGTCAAAAACTCCAGTTCCCGCTATCCCCATAGACTTCTATTTTGAAATGTCCAACTTTACAGCAGAAATTTTAAAAAAAATGTTTACAGCCTGCAACATGAAATGGTTTTGGTTTCTATAAGCATGATACCCACTTCATAGTGAATGTTTAAATTGCATTAAGGCTTAAAATTGGCATTATTAAAAGTGTGGCCACCTTGTCTGAGGTGGATGCACAGGTGGTTTTAGCTGCCAGGTTTAACTGGTTACCGCTAATTTGAGTCACTGAGCTGGACTTCAAAAGCACACTTACTGTGATGGTGTCTTTTGGAAACTTTTAATGCAATCTAATAATATGGATTGTTGTGCAGTTAATTGTAGTAATAGCTCATCCAAAAGAACTTTGCTCCAGTTTGGGTGAGTGAAATTCTAGGATTTTATTTGTACGTTACTAAGCATGTGCAATGCACCTGTACAGTGTGTGGAAGCCAAGATGATGGAAACTAGGATGCTAAACTCAAAGCTTCAAAATGGGACTTCACAAACCAAAGAGTGACATCATGATGCCTATGTCAATGTTACTTAAATTGTGTTTAAATAAAGTTTTATTGCATGATCGGCAGAGTCACACATTGTAATCCCCAAATAAAAAGTTTCCTCCAGCATCCAGTACTGTGTTTTAAGTGTGATTATTTTGTTCTATGAATAAATGTTACTTATATTTTCTTGTGGTATTTCAAACAATAATTATTTTTATTATTTTAATTCTTCTAAAGGTTTTGTACAATCATTTTATTCCTATGGACAAAGTGTGTTTATATTAAACAAAAATCTGATTTAAATGTTTTTAGTTTGCATAAAAATACTCAAATTAAATCAGAATATAACCAGGAGCCTTTTTGATGATATTCAATAAATCACCAAACTCAGATTGAACTCAAATGTTCAGCTGCAGCTTTGTTCCTTTTCTTCATAACTAATTCAATAAATCTAGATTTAGAAAAATAATAATAATAATATGAAACAGATTTTTTTTCTGTTTCTGTTCTCATCTATCAAATTCACTTTTAAACTGATTCACTGAGAAGATGCAGGTGAGTGTGACCTGCTTGTGACAGCAAGGGTTGAATCCAAAGCTGGTTTGAGCATGAAGCTGAATCTGTTACTGACTTGTGTGACTTGGACTGTTTTCCAGATGATTCTGTTTAATTAGACTCGTCGCCTGTGTTGTTCACACTTTAATGTGTCTGATTTCACAGTCACATGTTTTTCAGAGAAAATAAACAGCTGATTGTGTTCATTGAGCAAAATCACATGAAGCCAATGAACCATGAAGTGAGCAGGCCACATGATCTGAGGAGGAAGAGGAGGGGAGAGGAGCATGAGCAGGTCACATGATCTGAGAAGAGGCGCTGCTGCTTCCTCACTGAGGCAAAAAAAAAAAAAATCATTGTTTAAGTTCAGATATTTGTCTGTTTGTTTTTAACAACTAAAAGTGAAGCTGCAGTAGCACATTATTTAAACCAGCATAACTGTCCCTTAGACCTCCAAACTCAGCTGTCTGTTCTGACCCCGGGGGGCTTTCAAACTGTTACAACCCTCAGTCGTAAAAGAGTACTTGGATTCTCATCAAAACCACAGTGATTTCTGTGTTCATGCTGTTGTTGATTGGGTGTGTTCCCTTTGTGGATTCAGTGCCTGCAGGTAATTTTCTGTGAAGTTGTTCAAACATTTTGAACTGTCTCAGAACAAAACCCCAGACTCAGATGGAGGCGGTGGTGATGATGATGATCAGAACAAAGACAACCAGAAAGAAAAATAAGAAGGAAAGAAAAATGATCAAATCAGTGCAATGGCATCAGTCAGCTAAGCAGAAAGAAAGCACAAAGACAAAAAAAAGAACCAAAACAGAGGCTATAAGAAAAGCAAGAGTAGGCCTTCAGATATTCAATGAAGTCTGAAGAGTTTTCAGAATTGCAACTGAGTTTGAGAACGTTTGCTGAGAAACACTGACACAAATAACTTTTCTGAAAATTTCCCAAATAAAATGTCAGACTTCACCTTCACTGACAAAAAGGATGATACAGACGAGACGGAGATACATAATCACTAACATCTTAACTAAAAGATCATCAAAACCTCTCTAGAGGTGTTTCATCAGACACTAACTGTACAGGTCCACATTTCTCCAATACCTCAGTCTAGTGCACACTTGTGGCCCCTGGATCATCCCAAAGTCTTAAAGAGAAAGTAAAATTACCCCAAAAAACTCAATAAGAAGCACCATTATGCTAAACAATCTCAAGGCAAATGACTGCAGTTAGTCTGAGTTACAGTTACAGTTACATTACAGTGTGTGACCTCTGTAACCTCTGTAGTGGTGCATGTCAAGACAACTGGCAACGATGAGGCTAATTTATCAAAGGCAGTCTGGTTATCATCAGAAAAATGTTAGCCACCTGTGGTCTAGCAGCTTTGGGATCTCTGCAGAAGTTTTAAATAAAGCTTTGAGTGTTCAGGTGAGTCTCAGGTGCAGGGGTGGAGCCAAGTAGTGGCCAGGTGTGGCCACTGACAGTACAAAAAGAAAGTCTTGCCACATGTCTGGCAACCTCACACAACCAGTGGTGAAGCCCATTAGAAGGCCACACATTCATACAGCTGAAGTTACATGGAGTAACTTTTTTTTTTGCAGTGCCATTCATCTACAGCTGTTGTTCCCACATAAGCACATATACCACATCCACCTGTTTTAATTGTTGTAATTATCTACTAAGCTAATGGTCTCATCCTGGCCACCCCAGTAAATATTGTCACCTTCTCAGGTGAGGTCTCAATCTTACCTTCTGTGATCCAGAGGACGCGCTGCGTTTGATGGATGAGCGTTTGAACGATCCATCAGTTCCTCTCCTGCCTCTGTTGTCCATGTTGGTAAAGTTTAACTTTCCTCCACCTTCATCCTCCCATCTCCTCCTCTGTACGTGTGTCCTCTGTCTCCTCTCTGTTCCCTGTGTCCCCCCTGTGGTCGTCACAGTCCAGTCCTCAGTCTGTGATGCATTCAGGCTTCTCTGGGTGGGATGTGGTGGGCGGAGACCCCATCCTCTCACTCCATGTGTAATCAGGATTAGTGGATGCTACAGACGACCGAGGGTGGTGCTCTTTGAGGGATGCAGATTTAATAAATGATGATTGGAATTAAATCTACTTTAAACCTCATCTAACTCGGTGCAGACCGGAAAAAGATTCTGTCTTTTTTCTTTTATAAAACAGAAATACCACTGCAACATATTATGTGCAGCTCCACCTCAGCACTTTTCACTGCTGTGAAACTTTCATTGAGTATGAGCTGAATCGGATTCCCCCACAGCTGTTTGTGTTGATAGCAGTGATGAGAGGCAAAGGCTCCATCTGGAGGTAAACTTGGACATGACTCAGAATGACTCGGAGTCTCCTATTACTCATTTTTCTACAGTATAAGGTCAGTGATTGATGAACAGTGCAAGATCTAGTTAGTTAGTTAGTTAGTTGGTTAGTTTCAAATTCACAAGGAGAACAACAGTATGAACAATAAATTACAAAACTATGTAAGTTTGACAGAATAGTCCATGGAATGCAGTCAGAGAGCTCTGTTGCTCTAAAATGACAAAAGTATGGAGTGCATGATCCAGGCACACAAATACAGCATTGGACCTCCTAAGGTTCTGCCTGGTATAAATGTAAATAAATATACAAATGCTTGGTCTGACTCCTCACCGAAATCTTACTTGTAAACAGCAGTTTTACTTTTAAGATTAGGCTTCAAACTTTGCTTTTTGATAAAGCTTATAGATAGGTCTGAAACAGGTGATCCTGAACCATCCCTTAGTTATGCTGCTCAGACTGCACGAGGACTTCCCATGATGCACTGAGAACTTCTCCTCCACTCCCCTCTTTTTCCTCCCCATGCATTTAATATGCCACGACTGTATATCATTTCATTTTGTCTTCTCTCTCATACTTTGGTTTTTTTTTGGGGGGGGGGTTGTCCTTTCTTTTCCTCTCTACACTATTCTCTTTTCTCTTCTCTGTCCCGTCAACCCCCAACCGTTTGTGGCAGATGGCTGCCCCTCCCTGTGTCCTTTTGCTGGAGGTCTCTTCCTGTTTAAAGGGAGTTCTTCCTCCCCACTGTCAACAAGTATTGCTCATGGGGGATTGTCTGATTGTTGGGGTTTTCTACATAATATTGGAGCAACTTTATCCTATAATATAAAGCACCTTGAGACAGTTGTTGTTGAACTGATGCTGTATAAATAAAACTGACCTTCTAAGTACACTTCTGTTTGACAAATTTGGGTTTTCAAACTAAGAAATAAAACAAAATGTTGAAACAGATTCAATAAAATTTCTATAAAAGAGAGTCACGATAGAAAGACTGAGAGAGTTTATGTTCCTTGGGAAAAATTGTCTTTACTGAACCTTTTTTAAGGTAACATCAAGATGGCATTTGGAGAACATAAAAATCTATGATTCATCCTGTGAGAAGCAATGTTGAATTTCAATGGCTTTCAAGGTTGATAAAACAGGGATAGAAAATAATCTGCAACTTGTCCCAAGTGGTATGATGTCAGTGATTCTGCATTCAATCTTAATTATGAGACCTTGACTCCATCACTTTGGCAGCACCATCTTGGTGTTTAGGAAACAAATGTCACGGCTGAAGGGGGAAAGTGACTGAGGAATCAAAGACCACACACTCAGACACTCACCAATCACAAAGAAGTCATACCCTGCTTTATTATCTACAGTGGGGGAAATAATTATTTGATCCCCTGCTGATTTTGTACAGTCTCTAATTTTTATGGTAGTTTCATTTTAATGGAGAGAGACAGAATATCAACCAAAAATTTAGAAAAAAAAAACACATTACATAAAAGTTGTAAATTGATTTGCATGTCACTGAGTAAAATTAGTATTCTTTGTAAGTGAGCAAACTTACAAATAACATCTGAATATGAGCATTATAATGAATACATTCAGCTAAGCTCTCCATCATGAAAGTGATATAATGCTCCAAGGTGTATTTCTTATGAAAATCTTTAGAGTGAACAATTTTAAGGATTGGTGTGAGGGACATGAAGTAATTTGCCTCATGCTGCATGCAGTCTGAACAAATTCAGTCCAGTCCTCACAGATAATATACATTTCATGTGTGTTTTAGTCTTTCTTTCAGTCTTCTATTTATTTGATGACTGAATTTAATTTGAAATAAACGTGATTGAATGTTTGACCTTAACCTGGAGTGGCAATCAGCTGGAATCCAACAACACGCATGTAAATAAAAACTCATTCAGTAAAGGCTTTATATGATTTCTATTATAAACAGTCAGGATTATTGTTCTGCTGATTAATAAGGATGTTTCTCTCATGACATAATTATTAGTGGTATCTTCTATCTGTGACAAGCTTATCAGTATTTTGAATGCTCCAGAGCAGTTATTAGAAGGGATCTGCTTTGCTTCTGCTGGAGTTTATACAAATATACATGGCATATCTTTGGGGGTTCAGTTGCCAAATGAAGAATTAGGATATCCACATAAAGGATGTGTGACTGTTAATAAATATCAAAATAAAACTGGAGTTTAGATGAGAGATACCAGTCAGGAATATGTCATGCATTGGAAGTAATTTTAGTATTTTATTCTGTGTTTTAATGGTGTGGCTTTTCTTAGCAAACTTTGTTTTATACTTTGCATGTTTGTATTGTGTTTGTGTGGTTTCATTTTGAAAATTGTTGTTAGTGATACTTCATACCCACATCTCCCCAATTATGGCAATGAAGAACAATTGCCATGTAACCCTTTAAAAAAAATTAAAAATGGAGCCAGGAGGCCAAGATGGGGTTCAGCACATCAGGATAGACAGAGCAGAGTGAAAAAGAGGAAGTAGTAAAATGGACATCAAGGATACCTGGGACAGGGAAGTCATGGCAGGGAGGCCATGGAGTTGTTTCTTTGGAACCAGCATCGGACAATGGAGGAGAGGCCGAACCCAGTAACAATAGTGAGATACAGCTGATGAAAGACTGAGTATACGCCTGCTGTATCACTGTTATGGTTTCTAGAAAAGACTGTTGTGGTCATGGACACAATATACGGTTGAACCACTAGTATGCTCTGCTTTTATTTTTGTTATTTTTTATGCCCTGGCTTGTTTTTTTTAAATATATGATTTTATTGTTTTTAGGATTTAAATTGTTAACCAGTGTCTCGGTACTCTCGGTACATCCCTCTTTTTTTTAGCTGTCCTCTACCTGATTGAAAAGGTCCTCTCTCATTTATGAATACAGTGGGTCATATTACCCAGAAACCTGAAGGGTTCTGTTCATGTTTTCATATATTTGTATTTTATAAGCTACAAATATGTGAAGTCATAAGTTAATAAAAGTATTTTCCAGCCCCAGCTAAGTGCATCACATAGACATTAAACCTTCAGTATTTTCACAACCATATTCCCAAAAAAGTTGTAATGGCTTGTAAAATGTAAATTCAAAAATGCAGTGATCTGCAGATCACATAAAGCCCATATTCAATTGCAAACAGAGATCAAACGTTAAAACAAATAACCTTCACCATTTTGAATTTGATGCTAGGAACACATTTTTAAAAAGTTGGGCCAGGGGCATGTTTGGGCCCACTGTGTTTTAACTGGACTCAGATTGTGAGTTGTGTTTACTCAGTTTGTTAGTCTAATCTATTCTAGTGTGCATTTGTGTGCCAGTAGAATTTAGCTCCTGCACTCCTGGTGATAACTTAGAAATAACTGTGAGGAGTTTTAGGTAGGTAATTATGAATGCCAAGCTCAATTTTTGCAATAAAATCCTTTATTCCTCATTCCCTTGACTGTCTTCTCCTATGCTAGTTTATGAGAAACTACATTCTGTCATCACACCATCATTTACCCAGCACTTAAAATAAAACTAACCTGCAAATCAGTCCAACAGTTCTGCCTTTTGGGACATTGTCTTGTTTTAGTTAGTCAGCTAAATAAAAAGTTTAAAGGCAACAAGAAACTTTTAACAAACTTAAGCTGCCCCATAATGTTCCTGAAAATGTTTCTACGGTAAAAACTCAAAACAAGAAACAAGAAACCCATTTTCAAAGCCTTTATTCGTTCACTAAAGTTACTTACACTGCAGCAGAAGTCCAGTTTCTGCACCAGCAACAATAATTAACACATAAAGCTCATGGGGAAGATGTAAAATATTTGTTTTGCAGGAAGAAAATCAGGTTGAAAAAAAAATGATATAAAAGAAAAAAAATGCAAACATGGCTTCAGGTGTGAGAGCGCTGCAGAATCTGTTTTATCTTAATTCAACATGCAAACGTGATTATGCTTTTTTTGTTTGTTTTTTCTTTTTTGAAGGAGATTGCATATACGGAAGTATTAATAAGTCCCTAAAAGCTTTTTTGTGGTTAGTGAGAATTTAATTTGCTGAAGAACTTTACACACAAACTACAGCCCCATTCAGGCAGGTGAACATCACAGAAGGAGGTGGGCAATGAAGCCTTCACTGTTGTTAATCTGGTGAAATGACACAGCAGAGGGATGAAATATCAATGTTGTGAAATATTTTATTGCTTCCACTTGTGATACAGTTATTGAAACACCAGCGGCAAATATTGAGATTTATTCAAACATGCAGGTGCTCTGAATGGATTCCTAGAATCAGTATTTAAAGACTCCTCATGAAGCTGCTTATCAAATGAAAGATAGTGAAGTGAAGTTAACTAAACTGCAGTGAAGAAGAAACTCACAGGAGAGTAAATTAAATGAATTGTTGCATTATTATGTATTAATCTTGTTGAATGAAGTGAATAAATACATATTTTTTTCTCTTCTTCAGTTACACAGGTATCATGGTTTATCGATGATGGTCTTGCAATGTGTCAAGTATCACAGAATCGCTGTATTGTGATACTATCGTTACTGTAGGCAACATGTGATAGTATTGTATCATGAGTTACTCTGATTATAAGAGAGATGGAAATTCAGCAGGACAAAGACAAAATCCTCCCCATGAGGGCGCCACTTACTCAAAGAGAAGCAAAGACAGTGTGTATGGCTATCCTCAGAGTCAAAATTTAGTCAGATGTGAACATGAACAAAATTAAACCTGTATGTTTAAATTTAAAATGATTTCCAGAAGCTGCAGAACCTGCCTTAGAATCTTTCTTATGTATCACAGTGATCCAGCAGTACTGTACAACTGTGATACACTACAAACAGGTGCTGCTCACACATGGTTCTACTGTGTAAAAAAAATTTAAAGTTTTACGAAATGTAAACAGATAAAAGCTATATAGATGATCAGATTAGCAACAGCACGTGTGTCTTTACTTCAAATTCATATGGGGTGTAAAAGGCAGGAGAATGAAAGAATTTGAATCACATGAATGAGGCTCTGGACAGGATTAAAAGCACAGTAGGAGAAGCCAGGTCACAGAGAAACATGTTTAGCTCATTATTACTGAGCTGAACATTGACTCACATGCTGCAGACTGGATTACCATCACTAAGCAGAGCAGGTAATGATTACATTACCCACGTCCTCCCTCTGAATGGGGCCACAGAGACTAAACAAAGTACAGATATGTGATGAATATTACAGCCTCAGGGGGGGCACTGATGCATTCATGAGGCCACCGGTTCATGTTTTATTCCTTATAAACTGCCTCACTTCTGTCATATCCACGTTTATAGTCTATAAATCAGAATGAACGTATAGCTCTGTCCAGTACAAATATAGACACGCATCTACACACATATAGAAGGGTCAAAGTTCAAGGTTTGGTCCAGACTAAGTGCTGTCGAGGAGCTGTACTGCCAGTCAGCTCCCAACAGGAGGCGCTGCCTCCTGCCTCCTCATTTTCCAGGTTTCATCTTTGTGTCATATGTCCCGGCGTTCTTGTATGCTCCCACATAGCCGGTGTTCTCCACAATCTCCTCACGACCCTCACGACCTTTCCCCTTGCCGCTCTCGTCAAAGCGCTCCTTGTGTGATCCAGTGTAACGGGACGTGTCGGTTAGACGGTCCACCGCCGGTGTCTTTGCTACTTTCTGATTGAAATACAGAAAAATCAAATTAAAGTCAGTTAAAGAGAAAATATCCCCCCTGCTTCAGGTTGTATGTCTCCTCTCTTTATCAAGGGGCAAAAAGGAAGCCAAGGCAGAAGCACCAAAAAATGCAGTTCCTCTAATGTCCACTTGAGGCTGGCTCCACAATGGAGTCAGTCCTCATAGATTCCCAAGTTAAAATGTCCAACTTTAAGAGCATTAAAAAGCATGTTCACAGCCTGGAACAAAAACCTCTGTGGTTTCCCCCTTCATAACAAGTCTAAGTGGGGTGAATTTTTTTTGTAACTCATCTACCTGGATAACTGAGTCAGGGGCGTGGCCGCTTTGATTGGCAGGTGTCCTGCAGAGGCAGCTGACGTCTCATCCACTACTTCATGTTGGATAAGTAGAGGAAAATGGATGGATGGGTGGATCTCTGATAAATATTCTGGTTTGCTATGCGGTACAGACCACTCCAGAAGTTTATGCTTCTGTTTGAGTGAAACTGTTGAAGTGTTTTATTAGTCTATTACTCAATTAGCTGAAATGTGTCTGTGTTGCACCCACATGATTTATGAAGCCAGCTCACTAACCAAGCTAGCTAGCATTAGCTGATAAATTAGCACTCCACCCTTTCATCCATGGAAAATAACTTCTGGCTCCAAAAAAACCAACATGGCAGTAGCCAAATACTTCAAAATGCAAAATCTTAAGTCAGTGGATGACGACACAGTGGCTACAGCTATCTTTTATACTGTCTATGCTTTCTGTATGAGCATGTGTGCAACACACAACAGACCACTATAGAAGTGATGGCAGAAATCTCCTTAACTGAGCAGCACCATTGTGAAAGTTACAGCAACTGTTACTGATTTAGATTCAGCTAAAAGTGGCATTAAAATTTTTGTTTGCTTTAACTTATCATTCTGATCATTGCATAGTGTATTAGATACCATGAAGCCATCTGCATTTAACTGCACTGATACATTATAAACTTCACTTTCATTATGCAACATATCTGCCCCAAGGCACAAAATGAAGGCTCCATTGCACAACCGCAACAAGAATAATGTGTTAGTTGTCTCCAATAGTTTTCTTCAGGTAGCTGAAATGAAGATAAACCAGAGTAACTTTGGAAACTCTATCCAGCAAATGAAAAAGTGCCCCATTGTCAGAGGAGGCAAAACAAGGCAAAGAGGAAAGGTAATAGAAACCAAAATTTAAACAAGAGTGAAACTCAGATACAGCACCTGAAAGTTTTCTAAAGTGGCAATTATTTAGCATTATTTTCACTTAATCAGCAAGTAGCAAAAGCTGCCTATTCTTTATAAGTGTTTTTTATAAAGGAAAGTGATCCAACCAGTGTGAGAACCACGAGCGAGTGGATGGGACCAGGCTCCATTAAGTTTTTTTTTTGTTTTTTTTTAATGACTTAAAATGTCCCTGTCTGAGAGGTAGTGCCTTTCAAAAGTTAATGAATGTCAGGAGTGTAGCTTGAAGCTCTGAATACTTCTGATTGTTTAAATACATCTTTTTATTTCAGTTACCATTTTTTGAAATCCATAGTTATATAAATAGTTTGTTTTTTCTTCTTTGTGCTTTTATCAATATGAAGTTAAAGAAGGAAGGAGACACCAGAGGGACTTTCAACCAAGTTCAGGCCTTATTGAGCATTGCTGCTGAGAAAAAGGTTCAGGGTTTCTGGAAGTAAAAGTTCCAGCTTAAGTTTGCTTTTTTAAAATGACGCATAGTCTTAAATGATAATGACACTTTAAGCTTTTATTCCAATATAAAAAATGTCTTTATGTACTTTTCAACATAATATACAACAGCTTGTAGACCAATAGATACATTTTAAAGGACATTCAGTGTCATTTTTAACTCCAGAGACAGATGTTAGGAACATCTTACTGTGAAATTCTGCTTCAAGTCTTTAAGAGCAGGGGGAAAAAACCTGAAAAAAAAATCAATATGGGAACATTTTTATTTAAATAAAGAGTCTGAATTGGTAACAGTATTTATGAGAGATAATGTTACACTATTTTCCTAATGAACACAAATGTCTGAAACATAATCATGGTTTTTACTCACTGATTATCATTTGAAATGTATGTATTTCAGTCAGATTAGTGTTCACTGGATCCTCTCTGATGACTGAAGAGTGTTTAATGATGATCTGGAGAGGATCCAGACTGCCTCACATGTTGGCTTAGGCTCTAAGGACCTCATCATTTTAATATAAGAGCTCTTTGATGTGTGCAGCTGTGATCTGATTGATGAACCAGCTGTGATTATGTCATGGTTCTGAAACATTAGAGCAGAGTAAGATGTTTGTTTGTGGAGCAGCTCAGGACTTGTTTTCTGCAGCTGAAAACTGAGATGTGAAGACAAGCCTGAGGTGATTTAACACTGAGCTAAATATAAAATATGAGCAGCACATAATCAAACTCGTCTGATCATGTTTTCATCAATCTGCTGCTGTTTTTCACAGACAGACACTCTTCTGTCTAAGCTGTGACTCAAAGTCAGAGTCTGGAGCTGATAAATCTACTAAACTGATCAGGAATGTTAGTTTCTATGCAGATGATACAGTTTTATGTACTTCTGGCTTTGACTTCACTCTGTCTTTGATGTTTTTGATCATCACTTCAAAAACACTGTTTTCTACTGTCACCTGGCCCTCTCAAATGAGCCCCTACCCCAAGCCTGGTTCCAGGGTGGAGTCCTGGTATCCCTGGTACGGGCGAGGGTTCCTGAGTCCTTGATGTCTTCATCATAGAAGTGTTTTGAATCGCACTTAGTCTGGCCCCTCACCCAGGACCAGTTTGCCTTGGGAGACCCTACCAGGAGCAAACTGCCCCAGACAACATAGCTCCTGGGATCACTCGGGCACACAAACCCCTCCACCACGATAAGGTGGCGATTCATGGAGGGGACTATATTAAACTATATTAAACAAGTATGGTTAATTATGAGAGTGTGGTGGCTCAATCCATATGAGTACATTATCAATCATTAATTTATTAATTTTTTTTCTTTGGCAAACTTTTCTGTTTCTTAAAAATTATAAATATCACAAAATATACATAGGGTATCACAATTTCCTCTTTTACTGCTGTGTGTCTTTATTGTGGTATTTATAGCTTTAAAACAACAGACACATGATGGGTTTTTTAGATCAGCTTCTTGTCTCACCGTCACTCCAACGTTGGTGGGCTCTCGGCCTTCTACCAGCTTGTAGATGGACTGCAGTGCCTCCTCTTTACTTTGACCTTTGAACCTCTTAGGAGCCAGCTCTTCCAGAGCTCTCTGAAACTCCTCATAGGTGATGACCCTAGATGTCTTCTGTCTGCACACAGATACATAAAAACAACACAGACAGAGAGGAGTTCAGAGTCTAAACTTTATTATTAATCCTCTTGGAACAGAAAATATCTTTTTGTTTTTTCTTTATTATTAAACAAATATTTTCTCCCATCAAGAAGCTGAAAAGTTTAGGATGCTCTAAAATAGGTAGAACTGTAATGCGTAATGGTGCTAACTGGAATTCAGTAATAATTCATTCAGATACATGTACATGAATTAACTTAACACAGGGGGACTTGATACAAGAAGACGGGGACACTGAGGGAGGAATAAACTCTAAGGTAACTAAGAACTGAATACTAGATCAAATATACTAAGAATAAACACTAAACAAACCAAGAATCAACATAGAATATTCACATAAACCCTAGAAAGTCCAAAAACACAGAAACACTGGGTCAACTGACCCAGGACCATGACAGATAGTGCCAGTTCACAATGGTCACCTCAAGGCACTTTATATTGTAAGGTAAATACCATACTATATATATAATAACTATTTTTATTGACACTCTGGCAGGTCTAAATCTTTGGATAGTTTCAAAAGGGTCCCCAAACCGTTTCATTTTTTTCTTTGTCTTTCAGTGTATGTGTTATTGTTTCTAGAGGAATATTTGACATCAGTTGTCTAATCCAGTACCTAATATTGTTTAACCAAAGACAATATGATTGTTACTAAGCTTTATAATGTAGTCTTGCTACTGTCTAGATCCACCAGTCCCACCCATGTTACACCCATGTGATGGATGACGCTCATCAGTTTTTGGCATATGATGTCAGTGCTCTGCCTGAACTAATTAAATGCTTCATTTGTGTTTGAATATTAGCAGAATGAGAGTTAGTAGCTCCCTGAGTTTGTCCTTTAGACATTTCTTCTCCTCTGGAGAGCTGTAGTTTAATCGGGCTGTGTGGAGGACACACCTACTTAAAAACTAAATACGGAGCAAAAAGTCTTTCAGAGATAAGATTTATGCAGGTGTTTTCATACAATATGCTAACAAAAGACTTTAGGGGAGGTGGTTTTACAAATATAAGTTTGAATAATTGCCTCACCTTTGTTAAAGAGCAGGACACATTCACTCCCGGCACTGTTCTCCCACATAACAGATGAGACCTGAACAGTGCTTCTGAAGGGCGTTTCCAGACTGACCATGGTTGATCTGTAAAGTGCTCGAGTACAAATCCCTTTAAGATTTGTACCAAACCCTTAGTTCCCATCATCCACTATAGCACTGCTATTTCTACCATTCAAAGACATCAGCACTGTACCTTTCACATGCATCATAATAACACTTGTACTCAAATCTCCTCAAATTCAGAGCGAAGTAGCAGGTGTTGAAGTGCTGTAAAATATACATTTCAGCTCTAGTACTCAAAGCAGACAGATTACCAGCAGGGGGAGCCACTTAGACCCATAACATAGGCTGTATATATAAGTTCGACATAGCCACTTTGTCATCACCCACTGATTTATGAGATCCACAATTTGAAAGCTTTATGGCTTTAGCAATCTTTATTTTCTGGAGACAGATTTGACCATATTAGGATGAGAGGGTGGATTGCTAGATTTTTTGTTCCAGGCTGTAAACATGTTAATTTCTACTGTAAAGTGGGACATTTTAACATGGGAGTCTATGAGGAATGATTCACTTTTGGAGTAAGCCTCAAGTGGACATTAGAGGAACTGCAGTTTTTGGCAATTTTTAGTTTTATTTTCCATCCCCAGAAGCTGCTGCTTGTTGAGACACACACAGTCTGTGGACACTGACACTGATGTGAACACTCACTTGACTTTGGAGAAGACGATGTCCACATCAGTGCCGGTAACGTTCTTGCCATCGATGATCTTGCAGTCTTTGCACATTTTGGCCCAGTTCTTCCCATTTAGCTCCTTCCCTGTCGCCTTTGTGTCTCCGTGGACAGCAAACTTCCTGAAAGCTGTGAGGAGCTGCTCCATGTCCGCGCTCTCCGCCATGTTGGAAAAAAACTACAACAAAATTAAGCAGAGGTCAACACTGAAGATCATGTGCAAAGGAAATATACTAATTCAAATTAAAATGCTTCAAAATGTACTGAGATATATATATACATATATATATATATATATATATATATACACACTACCAGTCAAAAGTTTGGACACACCTTCCAATTCAATGTTTTTTCTTTATTTTCATGACTATTTACATTGTAGATTCTCACTGAAGGCATCAAAACTATGAATGAACACATATGGAATTATGTAGTAAACAAAAAAGTGTGAAATAACCCAATACATGTTTTATATCTTAGATTCTTCAAAATAGCCACCCTTTGCTTTGATCACTGCTTTGATCACTCTTGGCCTTCTCTCAATGAGCTTCATGAGGTAGTCACCTGAAATGGTTGTCACTGCACAGGTGTGTCTTCTCAGGGTTCATTTGTGGAATTTCTTGCCTTCTTAATGGGGTTGGGACCATCAGTTGTGTTGTGCAGAAGGCAGGTTGGTACACAGCTGACAGCCCTATTTGACAACTGTTAGAATTCATATTATGGCAAGAACCAATCAGCTA
>VUQS01008279.1:12745-23995 GCA_015108495.1 Heterochromis multidens
GTCTCAATAAACACATCCATCAATGCCTCATCAGGCAAGCTGTAATAAGATTTTTTACACTAAAACTAAGCATATTTCCTTTATACTTTTATTTTATTTTAATAAGTTTTCCAACTTGTATCAAAAAATCATTTCAGTTAGTTGGAATTTCTTTTTCAAACGTCTAGTTTTTATTTTTATTTTAGTAAACTAAAATGTTTTTTCACATCTAGTTTTTGTTTAGTTTTAGTTAACTATAGTAACCTTGGTGGGCACCAAAACTCAGGTCACTAGATCTAATCTAAATCTACCCAAATGTAATAATATGCTCAGAAACTCCCCTTCTGTTGTTGAGTTACAGTGGTAAATACACTGCAGAATATTACGCACTCACAATGAAGTTGAGCTTTTCTGTACAAGATGTAGTCATTTTATGATTTTATGTGAAACTGTGCAAAAAATACTTTGATAATTCTTCATTTATGGCCAAGAACATGTTAAAATAGTCAGTGATTTTCCTGCAAATAAAAAAAACATGGCCTTCCCCCAAAAGGATAATTACCAGGATTGTAATAAAAATACTCCTAGCCAGTTTTTTTGTGACGTTTAATTTACTCATGCATAAAATATAACTGTGACTATCAAATGTCCAGAAATTACAAGGAAATACACAGACTGTTGTAGTAAGCAAACACAGACTCTTTGCATAAATGTCCCATAAACGTGCTTATGTGCCAAGTCATGCCGAAATATCCATTTCGTGGGCGGCTAAACTGATAGTGAGCTTAAACCTTGACCACCAAATTCCAGTTAGTTCATCCTTGAGTCCTCCAGTGGATGTTTGTGAAATATTTGAATTGATTTCCTAAGATATCACCATCACAAGAAAAGGATGGGCAAACAACCTGCAATCATAATTCCTGGGGCCACATGTGGAAGCCACAGAGGTATAATAATCAATAAATTAATTAGTAAAATGTAAACAGCCTGGTGACAACCCTCTCATATAAAACTGCATTATGATAAGAGTAAATAAATGTAAGAATACATTTTACAGTAACAGGCAAGTGTTTTTGCTTTCATTTTAATTCACAACATTGCTATTTTTTAAGTCTGTCTGCCACCCTGTAGGAAACATCCTGGGAAAATTAAGGTGCAACCAAATCACGAGGCGGATGGAGCTTTTGCTTTCCCCGGTAACTTTTTTAATGTTGCTGAAATTGTGGACACTGGAACAATCAAAGTAACTAACAACTCGGCTAAAACAAGCAGATTTTTTTTTTTTTTAAATGCGAAGCAACCTGAGCTTTGGGACACTGACCCAAGGGGAAGTTGTCTAATGCTACTTAAGCCATTTTTCACACACAAATTAGATCAGGATACCTCCCACAGCTGTCCTTTCTCACATGTATTCCACATCAATGTTATTACAGTCAACTAAAACTAAAATAAAAGGTCAAACTAAGTGTGAAAAATATATTTCCTCAGTTTCAGTCTTTTTAATTTGGTCAAATTTTTCAACACAACCAGCATGACAGGACTGGGTTGTTTACACGACTGTGAGTCAAGTGTCTGTATTATAATATACTGAACTTGTTTAATCTTGTCCCTCACAAATACTCCCACATCACCTAAGTACACTACCAAAAACTAAGAGTGAAATTAAATAAAGCTGAAATGAAATGAAAATTTTGAAACAGTAAAAACTAAATTAAAACCACTCTGAAAACAAACTAAGAGTAAACAATTGAAAACAAAAATTAACTTCACAAAACTATTATAACTCTGGCAGAAAATAGCTGCTGTAAATACTCTGGAGATGCATGTGGTTTAGGTGAGGGAACTGCAGGGCTACAGCGTGCAGGAGGCTGCACTCACTAAGAGTAAATACACCTAACTATTAGGTGCACTATTTGCACAATGGTGCAATCTGTAATTGCAGATTCAAAAATTTTGTATCTGCATGCATCTGTGGGGTGATGTCCAGAAAAGTTCCTGAAAATTATTTTAAAGTACCCAAGAGTATGTGTGAAACTGTCAGAACTTAATGGCTTATTTATTTTATTTCTTTATTTATATAGCGCCAAATCACAACAACAGTCACCTCAAGGTGCTTTATATTGTAAGGTAAAGACCCTACAATAATACAGAGAAACACCAACAATCAGATGACCCCCTATAAGCAAGCACTTGACGACAGTGGGAAGGAAAAACTCCCTTTTAACAGGAAGAAACCTCCGGCAGAACCAGGCTCAGGGAGGGGCAGCCATCTGCCGTGACCGGTTGGGGTTGACTGGAAAACATAATAAACACTTAAAGAAGATGAAAGAGTTTTTATTTATGTTAATGAAAAAAGAAACTGAACTCACTTCTTCAGCGCACTTCTTCAGCAGATCTACTGCTTCATCCCGAGTCAGATCTAAAAAAAAAAAAAACAAAAAAAAAAAAAAACAGGAGAGAGTGAAAAGAAGACTTGTGGTGCATCATACGGGGTCACAGGTTACATTGCAGACGTTATAATTAACATAAAAAGTTTGAGCTGTAAAAATAAGAAAAAAGTCATTTATCACCATGAGGAAAAAGTCATTTAACACCACGCCTCAAGCCGATCTCCTGACCTAAGTGCAAATAAACTCCATAACCTCTGCAGTGATTTCATCATCCTCTTCATTTCTCTCTGTCTCACAGGAACAATGAAAAGAGGAGAAAACAACAACATACGAGGCGTCTGTCTGCACTGACCTGGTCTGTAGTATCGGTCAAGAATGGAAAGAGTGAGGAAGGCTCCGTAGCCGTGGGCAGCGAAGGGGGCCTTGGCCAGGGAAGACAGGTAGTCCATGTAGTAGAGACCCGGGCCGTCTGTGTCATCATAGCCCGCCAGCAACAGGTTCACGTGGTACGGAGTCTGGAGACGGAGGAGGAGGAGGCAGTCAAGGATTAATATTCAAGTTTATAACCATGAACAAAGCAAACTAAGTGAGTTCAGTGTCAAATGCAAAACCTCTAAAAACAGGTTCATACATCCGGTTTAGTTCAGAGCTGCAGGATCAAAAATGTCTTAACAAATCAGTGTTCATGGACACCTGTAGGAAGACTACTAGGAAGACAATTAAACCGTAGTCATTTATTCTTTTCAATTACAACAAACTACTTGTTTTAAAAGGACCAACAGGAAACAAGCAAAAATATTTTAATATGTAGTTACATATGAAAGGAAACATCTGGGAAGTTGAAATGAATAAATGTTGATGAAGCCCGAAGACTTTGATCAACCAACCGATCGTTTCAACTCAAGTCAGGACACTAGAGGAGTTTTTCCACAGCAGTTTTGTTCCACATTATAACATGTCCAAGCAGAAATTAGGGTGATTAATAATATTCGTGATGAAGACTGGCTGAGGGATCGATATTGCTCAATGGCACCTAGTTTATTCTCGCAGTTGTCACCTTGCGAATGGCAGGGTACACCTCTCAGTTTTTGCAACCTGCTGCAAGTGTATGATCGTATCAGCCCTTACCACAATTTCAATGATATATCAATGCAAGAGGTCAGAGATTCCCAGATTACACAGAGGGAGATGCTGCAACAGCTGGAAAAGATGAGACTTTCTCAAGAAGACTTTGAAAATAACTCAGCAAGTTCTTTGCTTCCTGTTACGACGTCTTCTTCTCCTACATGAGCTCTGATGTGGAGTTTTTTCTGAGTGGTGATGTGTATCTTTCAGGAAAAAGACTGCACTGTGTCCTCAAGAACCAGTATAAATGGTTACAGGGCTGTGCTGATGTCGCAGTTGGCAGCAACCAGTGCAGAGACTATAAACTGGGCTTTAACAGAGCATGTAACTAAATGGAGCTATTGTTAGTGTTAAGTTACTTCTGTCAAGGACATTTTGTTTGTTGGTAAAATTATTAAAAAATGTTATGGACAAGTCTGAATGACAGTTTTACCAGAGATGGGACTTAGATGGGCCCAACTTAGTAGAAGCATTAACATTTGGAGTTGATAGAGATCTAGGATTCTTTACTTTTGCAAGAGAGTAAAAATCAAGAGATATGCACTCAAATATATTGAAATAAGAAAATTGGGAGGCGTTGTGTTGATGTTCAAAGAACTATGAAACTAATCTAGATACAAACATCCTTCTGGATCCAGGGACTCAATTCCTGCATGGAGTGGAGGAAATTTTCAGCCTTGGTGGACATTCACCTTTGCTTTTCCTAGTGGGATGATTAGGAACTGGTGTTCCACTGGTCCAATTTCAATTTAAAAGTCTGTACTGGCATTTTTCTGTTTTTTTTTTTCATGCATTTATTGATCAAAAATCCTAACACATTCATAACAGCCGAAATGTCTATGAAAACATAACTGCAGTTATTTTTAATTTGGTTGAAATGGTTAGTAGGGCTGCATGTCACTCTTATTAGGATGTCACAGGTTTGCTGGATGTACCTGAATGAAATTAGTCTGTTTATAATCCATTTGTCTGCATTTTGGTCAAATAATCCTGGAGGTAAGCCCAAACATTACTACTTCTTATACTTCTTTCCTGTGAGAGGTTTATTATTGAACAGAGGGGACAAAGGTTTAAAATCAAAGCATCAAAAGGGTGACTCAGTGGTTAGGATGCATACCACATATGCATGCCTTTAGTCCTTGGTTTTAGTACCCATCAATCTAAATCCTGTGACAAGCCAACTGGAGGTATTTATTCTGATATGGAAAAGCTCCTCGAGAAACACAGGAGATATACAAGTGTTTTAACATGCTTTATGGTATTCTTTGAGAATTGAAGTGTCGATCCACCAGCTGCAGAGTCTAGTCTCATCAGGCATCACGAGATATGATTTTAAACATGGTGCTATGTTTATTGTCTCCATTTAAAAAGTTTACTTCTCTGCTCCAATTAGAGGTGCTAACACTTCCAACCAGAACATACATGATTTTACTCCAGGAGCCAGCTCACAAGATCAGGACGGCACTTGAAAAGTGCAACTTCTTTTTCTCAACTTATCCCAAATAAATTGCTCCCAATTATCGACTTTGATTTTTCCACTTAGCAGAAACATGGAGTGCCGCAAACAGCGGCAATATTATCAAACATAAGCAGCAGTGTGACAGGGAGAGACACGCACTGGGGACGAGTTAGAGAGCACAGGAGGAGGAGAGCTGGAGAGCGAAGGAGGGAGAGGAAAAGGTGATAGTGGGTCACAGGACAGAGGAGGTGAGTGTGTTTGTGTGTTTAGGGGGAAAATCAGGGTGTCATTGGCAGTGTGACATCTGCTGGGAGTCAGCGCCCTCCATCTCCCCCTCCCTCTCTCTTTATCCCTTCTTTCACTCGCTCCCCCCCCCCTCCTCCTCCTCTCTCCGCCGCCTTCACCCTGTGCCCTGGAGTAGCGCCAGGGCTCATTAAAAACTTCTAAAGTCGTTTCTCTTGCCCCTACCCCCCTCTCTCTTTTCAAATTACATCTTTTACGCTCCCAGCCTCGTCTCCCTTCTCTTCCTCCAAAACACCAACTTTCTATCCTTGCCGTTGCAAGCTCCTGTTTCTCATTTTCAAAAAGAAAAAAAAAAAAAAATCCCTTTAAAGCAAGACTAATTTTTTTGGTAGGGGGGGTTAAAACAACTTGTGGCCTAAATTCTTGACTGAAGTAGAAGCAGCACAGTAATATGTCACACAAGGAGGAAAATAGGGAATCTTGAGGAAAATAAGATTCACATTATATCAGGCACCTGCCCTCTTGCTTTAATTTATCTCTGAGTAGACCTGCTTGTTTCTGTGACTTGTGGGTTAGCGCTGCATTTGCCATGAGGGCAACGATGATCGCTGCGCTCCCTGTGGAGTAGGCTTTAATGTGGGTGTGTGTTAACGATGGTTTTGAATGCACACACACAAGTGAGAAAGAGAAACCGTGTTTGTGAGAGTGCACAATGAGCGTGAATCTCAGGATGAATATCTTAATGTGTGTGTTTATGTGTGTGTGTTTTAACTCCTGTGTGAGCTTGCAAACACCCCAGTGGCGTCACCCCCGCCCACCAGACAGCTGTCTCACTGGTTACATGTAACAATAATACAGACTTGGCATCAAAATAACCTTCCCTTTCCCATGTCACCTCAGAGGGAACCAGGCACCTTGTTAACCCTACCACCTGAACTCACACCCCAGTTCATATGCAAACAATACACATCATATGTTTTAATCCTCCCCGCCGTGACTCCTGCTCGCAACCAAGCAAGGCGACCGTTGGGCCATGAAACAAAGGCTTCACCTGAACCCCTCTGCCATCGCCTTAAGCAGACACAAACCTGCTTTAGATGGTTTTGCAGGAACAGAGAAACAGCTAGCCAAGAATGACTCCAGCACTACCCCTCCTTTTATAGCGTAATGTGTAACTTTACAAATGTGGCTTTTGTAAGTGACAACAATAGCACGTAAACTGCAAATTTTCATATGCAGGATCAATTTAAGTGTAACCTACAGGCTAAAACACACACAAAAAAATTTAAGAGTCCAGAAAAGACAGTAATTTTCATCACCTAGTCTCTATAAACATATATCTTCATATGAATAGACCGTATGAAAGATGGGCGTAGCTTCTAGTTCTCAAAGGGAAAAGTGAGCGAATGTGGATGTGCTGCAAACCCGCATTCTATCTAATGGCCAGCAGGGGGCGATTCCTCTGATTCCAAAGACTTCTGGTTGTATAAAAGTCAGCTCAAGGCTTCATAGCGGGACTTCACAAAGCAATGGCTCACGTCACTGTAGCTGTGATAAGAATATGCAGAGTCTGTAAGCATGGGACAAGATTTCTGATACTAGAAGTTTTCTGGTTTCTGCTTCTAATCAGAGTTCTGCTGACCAATCATGTTTGAGCAGGCTTTACTTGCTTGAAGGTAAAGGGTCCATGTGTTTGCTGAAATGCAATCTCAAAACCATGGGTTACTGCCATAAGAGATCATTAACTGGTCTTTAATTTGTGATGACTTAATCAAGTTAATCACAATACATTTCAACATATGCAACTAGTTCCCTTAAACGACTGCCATTTTTCAACTTTTCTACATCTAACTCAGCTTTAGTCAACAAATGGACTTAATTCAAAACAGGAAACCTAAGCCTTTGATATTCCTCATCTGCTATTTAAATCTGCTATTCAGGAAGCTGTAAAATATCGTGTGTTTCCCCAGAGGCCAAGTCAGCAAACTAGGCAGTGTGTTTCCCAATGTGTCCACCACCTTACTAAACTAACAATCAACAGATCTCTAGTGTTTCTCAGTGAACTTTCAAATGTGTTATTAGGCAGCTTTCTGGCTGCATTCTGATGACTAATCCCACGAATATCTCAAGTGTGAAAGTGTTACGTTCCATCTCCAACCTGAGTGGATTCAATCGGCCACCAGAGTCGATTGTACCCACTCAAGACAATGCTTGTATTTCCACCAAAAGTGCTGCAGAGCATTTCAGAAACTGCACTCCGCTCTGCATCGCTCAACACAACGTCAGGTCTAATTTTGACTCAAGCCATGTCAAGCAGATAAGGAGGGCAGGAAGTCACACATAGGAACGGCATCCAACCAGTTTTTTAAAAATGAAAAACCCCAGGATCACTAGGTTGAGCATGCGATGCATAATAAAGGCTAAAAAAGCCCCTAAAAAATAATGCTCTGCCTCTGAAACACTCCCGGCGTGATTTGAAGCTCTGTGAAGGACGGAACAAATCTACATAACAGACATACTCTGTGTATTCCCAGGGTTGGCCTCTAGGAGTGAAAGCCAATATTTCAGGGCTTCCAATATCTGGCCCAAGACTTCCTGTCCGTGCAGCAGTCATTGTTTACAAACGTAGATACACTTTGAAAAAGCTAAAATCAGATGAAAGCTCTTGGTTTTGAGATTACATTTCAGCAAATACTTCTATTCCTCTTCACATGGACTGTTTACCAGCATGCAACCAAAGCTAGCTCGAATGTGATTGGTTGATAACGCACTAAACACAAAAACCCAGAAAACTTCTGGGAGTTTGTCTACAGATTACAGAGATTACCACTCCATAGGGCCGGTCTAACTGTTTCTACACATCTTCAGTCTTTGTGCTAAATTAAGCTGAGCTAACTATTTTCTGTAGGCAGGAGAGTGGCATCCTTCTTCTCATCCAAACCATGACAAGAAACTTCTCTGTAGTTGTGCCACAAATTAAGGTCAGGCTGCTAAAAAATCATCACAACTCATCTCCAAACACCCCTCTCCCACGTTCCAGCACTTCCCTTCCTGCCATCTCCCCCTCCTCCCTCCCTTCCCCTTATTTTTGCACCCTGCCCCGGGGCATGTTCTCTTTATTGGCATTTCTCCTCAATCTGCTGTATTAATTGTTCATCTGTGCAGGAGCAGGGGAGCTGCGTGCAATATGGTGCCAGTAATTATTTGTGCCCATTGTGTGCCCATGCTTAAAAATATTTTACAAACCCATACAGGGCGAGCTGTAGATCACCACAGCACTGAGGCAAGCTAACTGTTGCAGCAGCCTTATAGAAAAACGTTAAAAAATAAACAACTTGAACTTGACATACTCAAACAATGTACTTCTTCAACTCCAAATATACACAAAAACTGACAGCTGTAGGACTTTTACATTTCTTTGTTGTGAAAAGTGCTGCATACTCAGTTTGAGATCTCCACAGTGTTTGTGCTGTTGGTGCCTTTTGGAACATTTTTAATGACTAATATTATGTCTTGTGTGGTACAGACCATCCAAGAGGTTTGTGTTTTGGTGTGTGAAATTCTAGTATTTCATTAGTCTGTTACTTAGCACCAATTAGCAGATATCTGTGTCTGTGAATTACACCCTAAATAACAACGCAGAAGTGGCCAAAACTCTACCACTGACACTCCAAAATGCGGAGTCCAAAACTAATGGGTGACATCACGGTGTCTACGTCCATCTTTTATACTGTCTATGGCTACAACGCACCTGCCACAAGCTGTGCTGCAGTGCTATTTTCTCTGTCTGTGATGGTAAGATGTAAACATGTGAGGCTGAAGACAGCAGAAGTAAAAAGAGTGGTTGTGTGCAGTCTGTTACTACATTCTGGAAACACGCAAGGAGAGAAGGCTGCTGCTGCTGCTGCTAGCACTTCTCATATTAGCCACATTTGGCAAACTCATCTCACAAGTGGCACTCCAGCAAAATGCTCCTCATACCAAAGCAGAGCCACCAGTTCCTCTCACTGAGTCAGATGGTTCAGGTTTTTAAAACAACAGAGGCAAAGCATATTCACCCCTGAATCTTTGCAGTGGTTTTGCTCTGTGGTGAGTTTCACACATATCATTACTAATATGCATGCAGCAGACCGAGGCCTCAGGTGATTATGCTGCTATTTTTCCTTCTTTGTCTCCTCTCTATAGCTTGAGTGAATGCAGTACTCCAGAGGTTAACAGGGTTGTTTTTTTCTATGCGACGGCTTGGTAAGCACACAGTCGTATATGAGCAGGGTTTCGCTGTCTCTACGCCGACATGCTCTGCTGACTTTAGCTAACTACACCTCCCGGAGGTCTGCGGCCACTGGGGAATGACATCTTTCAGACTCAAGGACTCATCTGTAATTTATCCTGCAGGAATAAAGCCATGTGAATTAACAATATACCACTGATTAATTTATCAGCCCGTGGTTTTTAACCTAGGGCCCTGGACATGGAAGTGGGATCACAAATTTTTGGGGAGGGTAAAAAGATGATTTAAGGATGGAATAGCAAGAAAAAAATAGCTATACATGATTTAATCAGATTAATTAAAATATATTCCAACATATGCAGCTTATTCCCTTGGACTACTGGCATTTTTCACCTTAATTTAATCTAATTTAAATTCAGTCAACAAATGGGCTTAATCCATATGAGAAACTGGCCTGTAGGCTCAAAGTAATGCCTAGCCTACATGTTGGTTTTTAATAAGTTAATGACCTAAACATTAGAGACACACAACTGATCATCTGTAACCATGTACATTTTGGACTTTATATTTAAATGATCGATCAAATTCATTGAGGGAAAATCTGTTAACTGTTTTAGATTTATTTTATTTTATTTTTTTTAAACAGGCAAATGATCCTGATTTCAGATATTCGAATGTGAGAATTTGATGGGTTTTTTTTTCTCATTTCTAAACTGAATATTTTGTTTATATCGAGCTCTGTGAAACTTTATTGGCTTTTTTATACCACTGCTGATTTTTTATTTTTTTATAGACCTAAAAACTAGTTGGGAAAATAGTCGACAAATTAATCAACACTGAAATAATCATTAGCTGGAGCCCTAAAGTCTTGACATACAAGCTGCGTTACATACATGCTTAACAGATTTACTTTAGGTAATGGTTACTGACCCAAAAATGGCAATATCTATCATAACATCTACCTATTAGACTGTTCAAGACTTCAGCTAAGGATCTTTCCCTGTTTCACTCTCAAACAGACAAGATGCATTACTTATTCTACATAAGGAAGATGTTCTGCAGGGGGGGAAAAAACAGCACAAAAAAAAAAAAAACAACTTGTTTATACAACATAATTTGCAAATGTCCGTGTACTCTGGAGGTTGATGAATGTGAGGAGAGCATAGCTGGAGGAAGGTGTGGGATGCAGAAGAGAAAGTGCTATTGCTTTAGTTTCTGAGCACTCCTGAGAACGCAGCATTACTAAATCCTGCACTCATAAAACCAAATTCATATCCGTGAGGCACAAAAAATAACGATACACTTGCAGCTTATGGCAAGGCATGAATATAAATGTTATCCTCCACAACATGCACAACCTTGACTGAATAAAACCATCTCGATCCTATAGGTCCCTCTGTGTGCATGTATATTGTATTTGTGAGTATGTTGACTCCTACTCCTTCTCACACTCCAGTCTGTGTGGTGTTGTCCACTGGGCCTGGCTGTTTCCCTCGAGACCGCCACTTCTCCTCCTCCTCCTCCTCCTGCTGCTGCTCTGCCCCTATCCCCCGTTCGATGTGTCCCACATTCCCTTCTCTGCCACACTAATTGTTTTTTGTAATTATTTTCACCCTCCTGCTATTGTGACAGGCAGCGGCTGCACTACTCTTAACAAATTACTGCATGAGTGCATCGAGCATCACACACGTCTTGAGCAGAGTGAGTTAAAAAAAAAAAAAAAAAAAACAAAAAATAAATAAAAAAAAAAAAAAAAAAAAAAAGAAAAAAAAAAATATATAATTAAAAAAAAAAAAAAAAAAAACAATGAAAAAAAAAAAATG
>VUQS01008281.1:5154-22668 GCA_015108495.1 Heterochromis multidens
AAATGTTTAAAATGTTAAATGTTTAGCATTTTAAACCTACATTGTACTGTATTTTTACGTTTTTTTTTTTAAATTTTTTTTATTGGCTACAGAGAACTTTTATGCTTTCCTTTTAGTGCATTTTGTCTAGGGGTAAATAGTTTCAGTTTAACACAAACAAAACTTAATTCATGTCATTTGCAGCTGACGAGCAAATAAACCTAACATATGGTTTGAGAAACTGGGTCAGCAAGTTAAAGTCAATATGAATCTTTTCGTACATGCTCATTTCTGACTTAATTACTGCCTATGATAAAAACAACAAAAGAAAAAGAACCATGTAATTTTCCATGAGACAAATTTTAGGCGGAACAAAAATTGTGTAGGTTCCATATCTTGTCGGAACACTTCTTGGGAACACCGGTGTCGCGCTTTCTGAGGGAGGTCGCTGTGAAACATGCCGAAGTAAGTTCACGTAAAACGTGTTTTTACTGATAAGTCTTTCGGTTATTTCGTTCAGTAGCATCAATAAGTGTTTATACTTACATCAGTGATATATGGCGGTAAGAGTAACTCTGGAAACGAGTAACCGGGTTGTGTTCAGACCGACGCTGTGAGCTTTGTTTGGGCTGCGGCTATTTGCTGGAGCGAACCTACATAAACGTTTATAAATACAATATATATAAATAAGACATATCACTCCATCAGTGACTTCAGCTGAGGTTAACATAACCGGGGTAATGTAGTTGACAAGAATCTTGGTAACGGCATTATTTTAGAAAATATCTTCATGAGAAAGTGTGTTCCGGTATTAGATTATAAATCTTGTTAAAACAACATTAACATTATTTTACTTCCAAGGTGAAGCCGTAGAGGGGACCATGATGCTGTAAAGTGGCTACAGGTGCAAAGATCACCATAACAAATAAGTAGAAAAGATTATTAAAATATTATGATCAGGCAAATAAAACATTAAAAAAAAGGTCACGTGAATCGGAGAGTCATCTGGCCCCAGATTAGAGGCAGAGTACACCCTGGACAAGTCGCCAGCCTGTCGCAGGGCCAACACAGAGAGACAGACAACCACTCACATTGACACCTACGACCAATTTAGACTCACCAATTAACCTAACCCCTCTAACTGCATGTCTTTGGACTGTGGGAGGAAGCCGGAGTACCCGGAGAGAACCCACGCAAACACGGGGAGAACATGCAGACTCCACACAGAAAGGCCCCGGCCACATGGTGGATTCAAACCCAGGACCTTTATGCTGTGGGGCAACAGTGCCAGCCACTGCTCCACCATTTCTGAAAAATGATAAAGATAGTTATTGACATATTGCCTTCAGAAATGCTTTAATTCTTCGTGTCATAGATTCATCAAGGTGCTGAAAACATTCCTCTGAGATTTTGGTCCATGTTGACATGACAGCATCACACAGTTGCTGCAGATTTGTCAGCTGCACATCCGTGATGTGAAACTCCGCCACATCCCAAGGTGCTCTATTGGATTGAAATCTGGTGACTGTGGATGTCATTTGAGGACAGTGAACTCACTGTCATTTTCAAGAAACTAGTTTGAGACGATTTGAGCTTTGTGACATGGTGTGTTATCCTGCTGGAAGCAGCCATCAGAAGATGGGTACACTGTGGTTATAAAGGGATGGACATGGTCAGCAACAATACTCAGGTAGACTGTGGAGTTTAAAAGTTGATTCAGTCTGGACGCAACATTTTCAGTGGGAGAATAGTTTCCTCTCTCATCCATGTTTCTCACACTGAAAATGTTGCATACAGATAAAAACTGAATGACCTTTCTGGGATTTCCTTACCTGGATTATTGAGCATTACACCACCACCACCACCACCACCAGCATGAACTGTTGATATGAGGCACGATGGGTCCATCTCTTCATGTTGTTTACACCAAAATTCTGACCCTACCATCCAAATGTCACAGCAGCAGAAGAAAAAAACTCATCAACCCAAGCAACATTTTTCCAGTCTTCTGTTGTCCAATTTTTTTGAGGCCATGTGGATTTTAGTCTGTGGTCTTCTGCTGCTGTAGCTCATCTACTTCAAGGTTCAATGTGCTGCACATTCAGAGATGCTCTTTTGTGTACCTTGGTTGTAACAGTGTTATTTGACTTACTGTTGCCTTCCTATCAGTTTGAAACAGTCTGGCCATTCTCCTCTGGCATCAACAAGGCATTTTCACTCACAGAACTGATGCTCACTGGATATTTTCTCTTTTTTGGACCATTCTTTTTAAACCCTAGAGATGGTTGTGCAGGAAAATCCCAGTAAATCAGCAGGTTCTGAGAAACTCAGACCAGCCCATCTGGCACTAACTACCATGCCACATTCAGACTCACTTAAATCCCCTTTCTTCCTCATTCTGATGCTCTGTTTGAACTTCAGCAGGTCGTTTTGACCACGTCTTCATGCCTAAATGCACTCACTTGCTGCCATGTGATTGGCTGAATAGATTTATCAAATATCTGTTTTCCTTAATGAGCAGATGAAGCAGTTGATCAGACATAAAGTGGCCAGTGAGTGTATAAGAGTATCAGCCTAATCTATTGATGTATGGGCTCATATTTTTCATATATAAAACAGATTTAATAAATAATAAGTAAGTAATTGGCCCCACAAACCTGGCATTAGGGGGCTCGAATTGCATCACATAGCAGTTCTAAATGGTCTGTACTGATCATTTTACTTAGCAAGAGCAAGAAAATGGTTTAAAAGTCCTAGGTGTTTTAACCATATTTTTAGATGGGTCATATTTAAAGGTCTGGATTTAAAAAATCAACTAAAAAGTTAACCTGAGTCTTTTTAATCCTCAGGTTTTACTGTGACTACTGTGATACCTACCTTACACATGATTCGGTAAGTTTTGTTTGTATCAAATCAAATTGTTGAAAAGCATCAAACAGCTTGTGTGTATGTGTGTGTTTTTTTGGGGGGTTTTTTTTGGCTCCTGTTAAATGTTCATTTTTTTATTCTGTTTCTCTTTAAGCCGTCAGTGAGGAAGACCCACTGCAGTGGCCGAAAGCACAAAGAAAATGTGAAAGATTACTACCAGAAATGGATGGAGGAACAAGCTCAGAGCCTGATTGATAAAACAAGTATGAACATTATTGTCTGAGTGTCTTGTGTCAAGAGTAAAATTACTACAAGGGTTGGTTTGAGGTGAAATTAAGAATCATCAGGCATATTTTGCTGCTCTCCAAATGTGCTGTGATCAGTGGAGAAACTGTGTCCTGAATCTCGGTGCCTCTTTGGATACAGCTCAGGTGTCCAACAAGCTCAACTTAAATGTAAAAGTGCCCTCTAGTGGCAGCAGCATAGTGATGATTTTATTTTGTTGTGCAGTCAACCACCCACATGCTTAATGTGGGCGCTGCATGCTTTTTCTTTTCCATATTTAGTAAGCTGGTTTAGATGTAGACAGTAAAAGCCTGTTACATATCCCACACAGGCATGCTTCTGCACTCGTGGGATATCCAAGCTCTCTCTCTATGCACCAGTTTACTTGGGCCTATTCTGAGTTTACAAACCACTAATCCATATATAAAATGCAAAGCTCATGAGTGTCTTTGTCCACTGTGGAAGAATCTGTTGTTTTACTAAATTTTCCTTTGTGACTTCAAAAAAAGAGACATGATTCTGTTTTTTGGAAGTCACATTTATGTTACGTCCTCTCCCATAAAAAGATCCCATGTGTTGAAGTCCATACGTAGAGTATAGCACTAAAATTAGAGTGGGATCTGTGCAGGATTCATAATCTACATGAAATATTTGTCATTCTTTGTGTGTGTTAATTTTTTGTCTTTTCTGCCAACAGCGGCTGCATTTCAACAGGGAAAGATTCCTCCCACACCGTTCCCTGGTGGCCCTCCCCCAGGTGAGTCCATCATCTTTCTGCTTGGTACTAATTTAATTAACCAACCATAACATGGACACTGGCTTTTTATAAGTTTATATTCATATGGGAAATACTGTTAGCATATTTTTTTTTAAATATGAAGATTGTCTGAAGTGCTTTTCACTAAAATAACAGGCAGCCATACATGTGGATCTTTAGTAGTCATTCTCACAGAATAACTAGTAACGGTTAATTCATGTGAATAAAGCATCACATGATAAAAGAAACGTACACCAAAAATATGCAGTATTTTTATACATACAGTATATTTATATATAAGCTGGATTTTTAGCTCTGGTGGTGACTCTGCTTAAACAAAGTTGTATCAAGAGTCTCCACTAGATGCAAATTATCAGCGTTTTTGAGGTAAGTAAGAGACTTTGTATTCAGCTCTTAGTTATTACATGCACCTAACATGTATGTTAGAGATGCATCTGCCGCTATGGGATCAGACAAAAGCACAAGCTTCCTTGTGTAATGTCAGATTGAGTCTGTGTGTAACTACCACCTGTAAAGTCCAGTGAATTCACAGCGAGTGAGTGCATGTCATGTGCCTCCTGCAAGCCCCTCCCATGAAGCACCTCTTGTTTATATTATTGTATTATTGCCAGCAATGAGAATGCATCTAAAGCGGATTGTCTCTTGTTATGTGTGAGGAAGGGCAACTACGAACAATTTCTGTGCTGTGTGAAAATAAATTAAGATGGACAGTAAATTGAGCTACGATGCGACTCATAGATTTGCTGATTTATTGGTCAAAAAGAAGCCAAACTGATAAAACTGTCACCACAAACCAACAAAAGTTGAGTCACACCCACTCTTGGTGAGTGTGACAACGCATGCGTGGTGACTCTAATCACTTAAACTATTTCTTCTTTTTTTTTTTTTTTAAATGTTAAAGACCATTTAATTGGTGGTTGCAAGATGTTGAGATGCCATGCACCACTATTCAGGACTGCAGTCCCGACAAACGGCAGCAACCCTTTCTCTTTTACTGGAAGTTGAAAACAAGCAAGGTGGAAAGGAAAAGAAATGATGGCTGCACAAAGCAGTGTGGTTCTGCAGTACTTCAACCTAGAAATAAACAGTTGCATATAGACGGTGTCGGAGTAAACCCAAATACTCTGCCGGATTAGTGTGTAACCATATTCTGCACAGGAACGTGCATGTTGGCCTCCAAGGAAAGAAGGCTACTGGTGCTAGCCCTAATGTTTGCCTAGGTAAACTGTTCATGGTGTTATGCACAGTGCAAAGTACCAAACATCAGCAAAATTTAAAAAAAAAACAAAGTTATTATTGAATAATGTAATTTATTTGTTTTTAAATGGTACTTAAATACACATGCAGTATTTGTACAGTGTTTAACCTCATCCATTAGCTGGTGCTCAGTTTTGTATACTGAGTGTTTTCTTTCTTTTAGACAAGTTGACTAGTCTATTTTTTTTTTCCCCCCGCCAGGAAGCACCTCGCCTCAATTATTTTATTATTTCCAGCAGTGAGAACGCATCTAAGCGAACCATCTCCTGCTGTGATGCTACAGGGAAACTATAAAATGTTCCAACATTGAGCTCATGCATGAAAATGAATTAAGAGGAACAACAAATGGAGCTATGATGGGACTCAATCATATATTTGCAGATTTATTGATCAAGAAAAGGTTAAAGTTAATGATGATAAAACTGCGACCATAAAACGATCCCACGGTGGGCTCCCATAGTGAGCATAAGCTTTGTTCATAATTCCAGATGTATGTTTTCTTTCTTCGGTCAGAAGTCACTGCAGATGAGCCTCTTTATATATCCTGTAATTCACTATATGTGAATTTGTCATGATTTATGTGCATTGTACACAACCTTAACATTAATTGTGCACGGCATTTGCTGTTTTTGTTTTTTTTTGTTTTTTTTAAATACAGCTGGTCCTCCTCGTCCAGGCATGCTGCCAACACCCCCAATGGGAGGTCCTCCAATGATGCCTATGATGGGACCTCCACCACATGGGATGATGCCGGGTGGGCCTGGTAAGAAACATTTTTCCTTCGTTTTTTGGGCAAAATTAAAAATGCTCCTAACCACAACATTCACCACCAGGGGGCAGCATTTGTTTTGAACGTGTGCTGCTGTTTTTAACTTCTGATATTTCTTTTGAGCCCTATCCCCATTTCCTCAAGAGTTTTTTTTCTTTTGCACTCCCTCCATTGTAAATAAGGATCTGCACTAAATGCCTGGCCTGGTTAAGTAAAGGTTATATTGACCTTATTGCACCATCTTGTGATACAAATTGGTATTACATGAAGGTATGCCCTGGCCCTAGTTTGATTGTTAGTTGATATTTATCCAACACAATACATAGATGTTTTGGACATTTTTTTATCACTGTAAATTCAGTATCTTTTGAATCAGCTTTGTACATTTTTAGGCACATTTGTACTGTTCCTGGTGTTTTGTAGATTACATTATAACTTGATTATGGAAAAAATGCTTTTTTGTAAGTCAGAATTAAAATATTTCTGTGCCATAGTGGCCAAGTTAGTTGCTTGATAAGACATAAGATAATGAGGTTATTTCAAAAAGGTTCTCAAGCTTTAAATGCACTGATGTGGCTCTTTGTGTAAACTGGTGTCATGAATAATACTTAAAGCTGCGTATGCCATCACTATCATATCTAGGAGGCATGAGGCCACCAATGGGAGGACCAATGCAGATGATGCCAGGACCGCCAAGCATGATGCGTCATCCTCGGCCGATGATGATGCCGCCAGTGAGGCCGGGCATGATGAGACCAGACAGATAAGGCTGAGTGGACTTTCTGCCTTGTTTGTTGCTATGAAGAGCCGCTGTGTAGTGAGGACACTTGGCTTATCCGATGATTTTTTTTTTTTTTTTTTTAAGCCTACTCAACCTGTCTTCAGCCTTGAACATAAATCCCTAATAATAATTGTCATTTCTGTATAAATACTTTATTTCCTAGTATTTATTACAATGGCCATATCTCATTTTCTAGTGTAATGACTTGGAGTTTTTCTCACTCTGACACAAAGTTACTGTTCAACCCACACATTGGAGAAGCAGGTTTGATTTGACAATAGTCGTCACTATGGTTTTTGCTTTGTTTTAGGTTTTAAATGTTTTTGTACTTTGTTGTGGTTGGAGGAATAAAATGTTGATCTTAAACCTGTTTCTTTGTAATTAATAAAGCTTTTTTAATAGACTCAAATCAACCCAGGGTTCCAGTAGATCCTTAAAGCCTTAAAGTATTTAATTCATCAGTCTAAAAATAGGGTCTTAGTTGTCTTAAAAATGCTAAGACACGAATTGAATTGTTTATCTGACAGTGCAATATATGGTAGCCAAGATGGCCATACCAGCAGTTCTGTGTAAATGCACTGACAATTGGCTGTTCAACCAAGATTGGATGAAACCAGTACTGCAGATATACATTTAGGTCCAAATCAGTGACACATTTGTTGTCATGCTGCTTCTGTACACCACCAATGTTGTTTTTAAGTCAGTCAAGATGTAACTGTCTGTCTTGCATTAACTGTTTAGCCAATTTTATGCATACTCCCCCATTTTCAAGGTTCAAAATTGATTGGACAAACAATTTAAAATATAGGGCTTGTTTTTAATACTTGGTTGAAAATCATTTGCAGTTGATGACTGCCTGAAGTCTGGAGCACATGGACATCACCAAAGGTTTTTACTGAAGCCACCTTCAGTTGCTGCTTGTTTGTGGACCTCTCTGCCTTCAGATTTGTCTTCAGTAACTGAAAAGCATGCTCTGCTGGGTTGAGATCAGGTGACTGACTTGGCCATTGAAGAACATCTTTTCCTTGAGAAACTCCTGGGTTGCTTTTGCAGTATGCTTTGGGTCAATATCTATTTGCACTATGAAGCACTGGTGGGATCAGTTTTGATTGAATCTGAGCAGAGAGTTTCGCCCTGTACACTTCAGAATTCATCCTGCTTCTTCTATCAGCACTCACATTAATAAGCATTAGTAGTTATACATGCTCATGCCATAACATTACTTCCACCATGTTTCAGAGATGTGGTATGCTTCTGATAATCAGCTGTTCCTTCACCATACCTTTCCCATCATTCTGATGCACATTTATCTTGGTTTTATATGTCCAAAAGATTTTGGACATGATATACCTACCCCCGTGAGAATGTTTTTAATTTGGTTAGATGTTGTGAAGTTGTTTTTCCTAACCAAGGAGAAAAAAAAAAAAACTTGCAATCATCCACTTTGGTTGTTCTTGTGGTGTTTCTGAGCTGGTCAGTGCATTCCATCTTAAGAATATACCAGATTGTAGAACTCGTAAAGTTTTTGCTATCCCTCTGATAGGTCTGTTTTAGTTTTTCACCCTAATGACAACCTCCTTCACTTGACATCCTTCTTTGGACATCACAGTGAGCGTTCCAGTGAAGAGCTACCAAATGCAAGTTCAACACTTGGAATCAACTCCAGATCTTTGATCTGCTTAACCCTGTATTTACCAGCGGGCCCATTTTACAAGCAATCTTTAAATAATCATAACTCTCTGTTTATGCCAGAGACAAAATTCAGATGGTTTTGGAAAGAAGAGAAGACGAGCATTACGAAGATGCTTGTTGTGTCATGGTAGCACAAAGCATTCACAAGTTACTGCTGTCTGAACATAGAAAAAAATCAGCTCCACCTAGATGTTACCATGTGCACTTCACATTACCTTACTCCTCAACCATTTTGGGCTAGAGAGAAAATTCAAGTAGTTCCTGAAAGATGAGTATACTTTTTTTCATTTTACAGCCAATATTACAAAATAAGTCCATTAGGCCTGTATGAATCTAGGTCGATAACAAGGGAACAGGCCTCACCTGGCTATGAAACTGCTAGTCAATTGTCCAGTTACTGTTGAACATCTGAAAATAGGGGGACTATGTATAAACATAGCTGTAATTTGTAAACAGTATTTCATTTTAAAATCCACTGTGATGGTGAACAGAGGCAAAATTAAAAAAAAAAAAAAAAAAAATGTCACTGACTAAAAACTTGTGAACCTAACTGAATAACGAGGCATGGCATACTTTGTGGAGAAACTGTTTCAAACTCCATGTGGTGGGAATTGAGGTACTGTACAGTACCGGTACACCCTGACACAACAGAGATGTTCACTTGATGGTGAACAACATGGAGCATTTAGCAGCTAAAAGAAGAGCAACTGGGCAGTAGCACGACTCAAATGTATTTTTAATGTTTATTTGAAGAGGGACAACGCACATAAGATGAGAACTAGGGCCCATCATTTAAATGTCAGCCGTACACAGGTTGATGGTATTTATAAAAGTAGAAGAAAGCCAAAGATGCAAAAACATCTATGCATAGATAAGAGCAGCAGAAGCATTTGAATTATAAAATAAAGACATAGCTATACGACATTAAACAAACAGGTTTGGTATGTCACCTCAAATAGGTGATACAGAGCCAGAATATCTGCCTAGATATTGGTTTATGGATCCTTTTAAAATTAAACTGCTGCGTCTTTGGAATTAAAGCTCATAGTTGGCAGCTGAACGTTGTTTTAAGCTGTTGACAGAATTACATGGTGTGGATCGTGTGTTCGAAAATGCATTTGACACAGCATCACTCAAAAGAAAAAGAATGTTTGCTTCTGCTCCCGAAAGAAGAAAAAAGGGAAAACGAGAATGCAATTAATGTGACCCTAATACACTCTGAACTCTACCTGCTCTGCTGCTCTGCATTTGTCGTTGTGTCCCGGCTTGTTACTTCATGCAAACTTTAACACTCAGAGAATACCATGCCCTGAATTTGAAACCAGAATTGGTGAGAAGTGAAACGCTAAAATTAGTTTAGTGTTTCAAGGTTTCCTCCACCCCATGCCTGGTTTCTCCTAAATGTGAGGGGCATGTTCTCTCAGCCTGCAGGTATCAGCCTCTCTGAACATTACAAGCAGATAAACACAACAGATGGATATTTCTAATATTGTTTCACAAGACAAATGAGAAAGTTGACCTGACCCTCATTAGTTTACTCAGTCAAGCATGTTTGAAGAATTACAGCTCTTACATAAGCATCTGCAGCAGCTAGTGAATCATTATCTCAGCTGACATTTGTATCCTCCATGCCTTGCAAGAATTCACTGCGGTCCTCTAGCTGGGCTCTAACTTCCCTCTCCGTTAATACAAACGTGTGCCTATAATTATGAAATTGTCTCAACAGATGGAGCTAGAGAGTTGTAATGCTTTCCAATTAGAGCCAAGACACTGGAATGATGTGCAGTGACTGATTTTTGTGCTTCCATGGACTGTCAAATTTCTTTGTATCTCACACTCCCAGAGGACATTTTTGTGGCTTTATGGTTTAGGAAATTTCTAGGCCACGTACAAAAAAGAAACAAATTTGTTGGGGGCAATAGCCATATGCTTCACGCTGTGTTTGCCAATTTATAGACTTGCAGAGGGAAGGCACGGCAAAGACAATCCAAACTGTTACATTACCGTGCACCACATCAGATAACTTTTGGGAGCTGTCAGTCATGCATGGTGTAAATTGTAATCTTCAAAGGGACTCTGGTAGATTACATGCAATCTTTAGGCCACTCTAAGGGACAGATTCCATTAAATGTCCTATAAACATCCGCTCTCCACATCAGTGAGACAGAAATAAAACCATGTTAATGCACATTTTATGCATATGTCGAGCATAGGCGGATGCCCCTGTGTCATCTGAAATCCGAAGATTTTTTATGAATATTCAATCCAGCCATGAAGTGGAGTGTTGCCCTGAAGGGGAGGAAGTGGAGTGGCGAAAAGTGTTTATGATTAGAGCTCAGGAGTTGAGGAAATCATGAGAAATATGTATTATAATGAAACGTACAGAAGCAAAGCAGCTCATGAGCATCCACCACATTGTCGGGTTGAGTGAAATTAGGCCCTGAAAAAAACATTCATGCGCAGATATTTTCAACAATTGCAGGCAAAGGGAGCTTTGGGAGAAAGTATTCCCTTGATGTTTCCATCACTGGGGCTATGTTTTACACTTTAAAACACTGTCATATACACTCACCGGTCACTTTGCTAGTACCGAGTTGGACCCACTTTTGCCTTCAGAGCTGCTTTAATTCTTCGTGCCATAGATTCAACAAGGTGCTGGAAACATTCCTCTAACAGTTTGGTCCATGTTGACTTGATAGCATCACACGATTGCTGCAGATTTGTTTGCTGCACATCCATGATGTGAATCTCACAAAGAACTCACTGTCATGTTCAAGAAACCAGTTTGAGATAATTTGAGCTTTGTGACATGGCATATTATCCTGCTGGAAGCAACCATCAGAAGATGGGTACACTGTGTAAAAGGATGGATATGCTCAGCAACAATACTCAGGTAGGCTGTGGCATTTAAATGATGTAGCTTTGGGCCTAAGGGGCCCAAAGTGTGCTAAGAAAATATCCCCCACACCATTACACGACTACCACCAACCTGAACCATTGATTCAAAGCAGGTTGTTTACATCAAATTCTGACCCTATCATCCAAATATTGCAGCAGAAATTGAGACCCATCAGACCAGGCAACATTTTTCCGTTCTTTTATCGTCCAGTTTTGGTGAGCCTGTACAAATTGTAGCCTCAGTTTTCTGTTATTGGCTGACAAGAGGGCGCATGGTGTGGTCTTCTCCTACTGTACCCCATCTGCCTCAAGATTCAACATGTTGTGCATGCATTGATGCTCTTCTGCATACCTTGGTTGTAATGAGTGGTTATTTGAGTTACTGTTGCTTTCCTATCAGACTGAAGCAGTCTGTTCTGTTCTCTGACCTTTGACATCACCAAGGTGTTCTCACCCAGAAAACTGCCGCTCACTAGATATTATCTCTTTTTTTTTTTTAAACCATTCTCTGTAAACCCTAGAGATGCTTGTGTGGGAATATCCCACCAATTTCTGAAATACTCAGACTAACCCATCTGGCACCAATGACCATGCCATATTCAAAGATGCACTGAGTTGGTGCCACTGAGTGGCTGATTAAATATTTGTGCTAACAAGCAGTTGCACGGGTGTGCAGGTGTATCTAATTTAGTGGCTGGCGAGTGTATATTTTACTGTAAATAAGGGCTTCAGCTTCAGTTCTCAGGAAAGAAAAAGATACATTATAAAAGAGAGACACAGCAGTCAAAGAACCCTGAACTGAAATCTGGGGAAGAATTTTGCAACATCAAAGATGGTAGTAGAAGCTTGTCTTCCAAGGGGGGGAAAGCTTTTGATAACCTCAAGTCAGCAAACTTTTTAAGTGGTTTTTATCATATTTGAGTGGTGATTCTATACATGCAGTTTTTATGTCCCAGTAAGTCCCCCCAAGGTGTTTCAACATAGCTGCTGAGTGGTGAGGCTTGCTTCAAAAAATAAAAACTCATACTAGTCCACTTGGAAAATGTGGGAAACCTAGCTTTGGCCAATCCCCAAACCCTTTCAGTGATGGTAAAATAACTCATCTTTTATCATTTTTCTCTTAATCTGTTTAAAAGTAGGTTTAATTAAATAATCTCATTATCACTGAATAATGGATAACCTTGAGTTCAGTCCTGAGATGAATGATAGTTAATAGAAGCTTGGTTATAGTATATAGTAAGTGTAGTATATAGTATATAGTGTGAAATATGTGTCAGGCAGTGAAGCTGCCAGTGAAGGCTTCAGATTTTATACCTTTAATCCATGAAAAACAAACATCACTGATAGAAAGTGAGAAATAAATGAGAAAGTGAAAATTTGACCTTGCTTGGAACAAGTTTACTGATTTCAAAGTTGTACAAATGGCAAAACTTGAATCTGCATTATAGACAGGTAACACAAAACAGACCTCCTGTGTTTATTTAATTGTACTCTCTTGCCTAATTAAACATTCAGCTGATATGCAGCGGTGTGAAATAAATCCCATTTCTAATCTCTTTTTTTTTTTTTTTAAACTCCTGAGAGAATCATGTGGTGCTTTAGCCACTAAATGCTCAACAAATGTCACCAGGTAGGTGCTAACTTTACCATTTTGATCTGCACAAATAGTGTTAAGTGGGTTTCTAGAGCTTTTTCTAAGCTTAAACACACTTTGAAAAGGAAAAGTATGAGAAAGTTACAGAAAATCAAATCAATGAGCTGAAAGGTGCTACAGAGCTGTGTAGAGCTTCACATGGTTTGGTTATAGTTGTCTGTGGGTTCATTACGACAAGCTTATTAATGTAAGGATGCTTGAATTAGTTTGGTTAAATTGATTAACTTAATATTCTTTTGATGTTTCCTAACTCCTCTCACCTTTTTCTTTTCTTTTTTACAGTGCAGCTCACATTCACCTTTTTGATATTCCTGTCACAAGTGAACGCATTAATGTCACGAATATCAACACTCATAGAGAGGCACTCAGAAAGCTATTCTCTGCAGACCCCCAGACCCATCGGCAGGCCCTCGGCACAGAGGGGCTTAAGCAGAACTGCCGATTGATTAACCGTTCATACCAAACAGGTTAGACTGCAGCTGATGGCCAGCCAGCTCCGCCCAGATTTACGCTCTTTGCAGGATCATTTGGCTTCTGTATTCATGATGGTGCATCTTCTTTTGCTCCCAGCATGCACTTGGCATTCTTTCCATCCAGCAGCCTTGGCTGAATAGAAAATAATAATCCCCTGACCAGCAATTCCTCTAAAACCATTTGGCTCATAACTGCATGAAGACCAGGGTGATGCTTCAGAGTATGCCATGCAGGGGATGATTGCACAGGGCTGCTGGGTGGACTATTGATTAAAAGAATCGGGGAGAAAGAAAGCAGTCTGCAAGGCAAAGATTTGGGTAGACTTTTTCAATACCCCCTGTCTCTCCCTTTCCTCCTCCCTTTTGTCTGTTCCTCCAACTCTTCCACCTCCTCTCCTCCTCCCTCTTGTCTCGTTCTCTCTGCTGCCCTGCTACCAACACTACTCTGTAATTTAATCCATTTAGTCATGGCTCCAGATCAATATCCATTTTCCTTGGCCTTAGGGAGAGCCTCTTGAATCTGCTTGTTTCAAACAGTGGTTCTGTTGGCCAGCAGGGGCTCCCATGGGCCTGCCGGCTGATACAGATGTACTACACAACAGTATCTGGGAAAACAAAGCGAGGCTTGCATCTCTTCTCTCACTTACCTGCTGTAGCAAGCATGCCTCTACATGTGGTCACATTTTAACCTGTGTTTTGTTCTACAACTTACACCAGTTCCAAGATTTCCTTCTTGATTACTCTGAACAACACTCTTCCTCTGAGATGGTGAAATGCAACGCCTAGTTGGTTAGTAAATGAATGACACTGAATCAGATTCAATTAAAGCTAATTTGATGAGTGGGCCTTGCCAGTGACCAGGAAGGAAGTTGGAATTATTATTTCTTCTCCCTCCAGGATTGATTTAGGCCTCCTGTCAGCACAGTGGGGCATACTGGGATGGGAGATAAAGAGTATTTACTATTACTATACTGCACTGAGAAGATTCAATCATGAACAGCCTGCTAAAGTGTCCTTGAGCAAAATGACGACATGCCATCGGATAAATCTCTATATTTAACTGAAGAGCTAGTCATTCGCTGCCATTGGGTGAACATTTTGAGCGCACATAACATTGTTAGCTGCCCTACTTCAGTATAAACTGTCTTAAGCCCGCCCCGCGGGTGCCACCGGCCAGCTGTACACTCTGTGGACACTGACAGTGATTCTCCTTCACCTGCTCCACTGAGTTGTGCATTGCCATGTTTTATAAATAACTGTGTGTTAAATATTCATCCGTTAGCATTTGCATACAAGTATTTTGCACTTTGCAGCTGAGTTTCATAAAGTCAAAAGGACAGGCAAACAATTTACTCTAAACTACTGATATGGTTGGAACTGTCAGACATTATTGCACTTTAAGTTAGTAAAATAAGGCCTAAAGGAGACATTACACTCACCTGCCACTATGTTATTTATAGTTCAACTGCTCATTAACACAAATATGTAACCAGCCAGTCACATGGCAACAACTCAATGCATTTAGGCATGTAGAAATGGTTAAGACAACCTGCTGAAGTTTAAACCGAGGCTCAGAATGGGGAAGAAAGGTGATTTAAGTGACTCTGAACGTGGCATTGTTGTTGGTGACAGATGGGCTCGTCTGAGTATTTCAGAAACTGCTGATTTACTGGGATTTTCCCACACAGCCATCTCAAGGGTTTACAGAGAATGGTTTGAAAAAGAGAAAATATCCAGTGAGCAGCAGTTCTCTGGTTGAAAATGTTTTGTTAATGGCAGAGATCAGAGGAGAATGGCCAGAAGGCTTCAAGCTGATAGAAAGACATCAATAATTGAATAACCACTCGTTACACAACTATGGTATGCAGAAGACCATCTTTGAACACACAACACACTGAACCTTGAATCAGATGGGCTACAGCACCAGAAGACCATACTGGGTGCTGCTGCTGCTGGTAGCTAAGGACAGAACACTGAGGCTAAAATTTGCACAGGCCCACCAAAATTGGGCAATAGAAGATTGCATCATGTTAATAGGGAGCAAAATCTCAGAGGAATGTGTCCAATATTTAAGTCAGATACAAATACAAATAAACAAATAAATAATGTTTGAGCTCCAATGTTCTTTTTTGTGAGCATTTGAAGCTTTTATTAGAGATATGACCATATTAAGCTGTATATAAACAGCTAGAAGAGAAGCCCAGATGTTGAGAGCCAGGTAACATACTGTGGAAGCTGTTTTTAGGCTTTTGATTATATTATGTGATCTTCATCCGCAGACTCCTGAAGTGAAGAAATTAACTATGATGCTCAATTCTAAGCAGGTGATGTTAACTAAGTTCACATTTACCATTGTAAACATCTACAAATGCATCTCAGCTGCTCAAAATACATCAAAACAATTTCCAATAACTTTAATTTGCCTCATTTCTGAACAGATTTTCTGGGTTTTCCTCCTAAACAGCAACCCAACTATACCAACCATTTAAATATATGTAACATTACTTCATGATAACAGATCCTAATAAAGAAAACAATGTTTAACCTTTTAAATCAAGTAGCAAATTATTGCTATTATTGTGATTAATTGTTTACCTGGATAGACATTTATACCTAACCTCTCTAACAGTAAAGCTGATTTTTAAAAGCTGCAGAAAAGGAAAAACTCAGCACACAGAGGGCGATATTTTCTTCTGGAGTGTTTTTGTTTTCCCCAATCCCAAAAGTCTAAATTTGGAATAACGTCACTTGATAAATTTTTCATATAACCTCACCTCCAACTAAAGTACTTGAATTTTTTATCAGGGTCCTCATCACTTCAAACATATGGTTCTCGTCCATACATGCATTTAAAAGCAGTTGCAAATTTCTGCCTTTTAAGAGTGTCCCAGGTCCATCGTTGATGTGGCATCACAAGATTATCTTTGTTGCGAGGAACTCTTATTTTCTGGCTTTTTAAAGCACACCCTCTCCTTGTGTTTATGTGATGTTGCTCCAGTTTACTCATAACCTTTCTAGTTTGTCTTACCTTTACTGGATTTTCCCCCACATTTGCTATACACACTTTTTAAATTACATTCTTTAAACTTTAACCATTAAACTCAAAGTCACATGTCAAGAAAGCACACCAATATAAGTTTAACATTTTTTAAATTAAGCACATTAAAACAACAATGGACTATACACTTACCAGCCACTTCATTAAGTACACCTCTTTAATCTGCCAGTCACATGGCAGCAACTCAGTACCTTTAGACATGTGGTCAAGACAACCAAGACAACCTGCTGAAGTTCAAACTTATTTGGGATTTTCCCGCACAACAGCTTCTGAAACACTCAGACCATCCCGTCTTGCAAATATTTAAATCACATGCAGTATATTTGTAAGCTCAAATCACATTTTTTTTTATTTAAGTTGAGACAGACACCTAAAAAAGAAGAGTGTGTTTTAGTTGCAAAAACTAAAGCAGGTGCATTTCCTGTTTTTGGGAACATTTTCCAAATGCAGGTTGGAAAATGTTAGATATTTGTGTTATGCAGGTTGCAGTGTGTGTGTGTGTATATATTCAATTCAATTCAATTCAATTTTATTTATATAGCGCCAAATCACAACAAAAGTCGCCTCAAGGCGCTTTATATCGTAAGGTAAAGACTCTACAATAATACAGAGTGTGTGTATATATATATATATATATATATATATATATATATATATATTAGGGCTGGTTTTGGTTACTGATTTGGTTACTGCAACAAACACCCAGGACAGGCAGGTTTCCCGGCACGAGTGAAGTTTTTTGGCCCTTAGCACTGTTACAGTTGGCGTGGCTTTTCCGCCGCGTCTCCAGCCCGCTCCTGCAGCTCGTCAGCCGCCGCAGCTACCAGCTCGGCTCCCGCAGCTCTCCCAGCTCCCGGGTCTCCAGCCCAGCTCTCACCACTCCTCAGTTGCCAGATCTCCCACCCGCCTCCCACAGCTTTCCAGCTCCCGGGTCTCCAGCCCAGCTCTCGCCGCCTTCCAGCCGCCGGATCTCCGGCTCAGCCCCCGCGACTTGTCAGTTGTTGCACGGCTCGCCAGCTGCC
>VUQS01008290.1:11768-33251 GCA_015108495.1 Heterochromis multidens
GTATAAGCTTTTTTTATTATTTGCTGCTCCACGAATGCGTCTGCGTGCACAAACATAGTGTTACAGTATAGGAAACAACCTCCAGATGAATGTGATGTGTTTTTCAGCATTACAGAAGACACAGTCTGTTTCTACTGTTAATGAGAACGGAAAAAAGAGTGATGTAGGAAAAGAGATACAAAATACTCTTGGGGAGTGCCTGTGTTTCAGTGCTGCTTCCAGTGTAAAGTCTGTATAGGAATGACAAGGTCCAATTTCATTTGCACCTCATCCTTCCCTTCAGCCATATTTCATTTATTAACATCCCCCTTAACTGCCTTTCCAAAGTGCAGTGCTGTAGGCCTGTCAGACTAAACTGACCACTGAAGGTCACTGAGGAAGCAAAAACAATACTATTCAGCAGAATAAGAGCTGCTCTACAAAGATTAAATCTTTCGATTACTTCAGATATACAAACATTTCAACCCACTGAACTGCTATCCTGCTCAGAAGCACTGCTTCACACAAACTAGAAAAAAACATATATCCAGCATGAATGAGCGACATAGAGCCTCCCTTTATCTGGGATGGTGTGGTGTGGGTTAAAGAAAACATTGTTAACACAAGCTATATTGACCACATCCAATATCAACTTTCTGTCAGAAAGGGATTAAGTGTCTACAGTGTCACATTTCTTTTCTACAACATCAGTGTCAGCTGCTAAGCAGGCGATTGTCTAAACCATCTGTCCATTTTTTTCTGTTTATCCAATTCAGGGTCGCGGGGGGGGGCTGTCCCAGCTGTCATAGGGCGTGAGGCAGGGTTCACCCTGGACAGGTCGCCAAGCTATCTCAGGGCTAACACAGAGAGACAGGCAACCACTCGCACTCACATTCACACCTAGGGCCAATTTTGAATCACCAATTAACCATAACCCCCATGCGTGTCTTTGAACTGTGGGAGGAAGCTGGAATACCCGGAGAGATCCCACTCAGACAGAGGGAGAACGTGCAAACTCCACCCTGTCCTAAACTGCTAGTGGAAACCCTCAAGGCAAAACTCTTTATTTTGTCACTCTTTATTTTGTCCACTGCTGTTCAGGCACTTAAAATTTGTGACTTAAGCCCACAAACTGCATAATTTAAAAGAGGCTAAGATCCGTACATTTTGAGTTCAGCTGAGTTTGATTATTTAATACCTTCTCAATAGGATAGAAAAAGAGTAATAACATTTAGACAATAACGTGACACCAAAACTCCACGAGAACCATGAGTTCCGAGTTAAATATTATAATTCAATTAGGCAGCTCTGCATTTTGAAGTATTAGAGAAGTGTTACACTAATTTTGTTGAACAATTTAATTAAACATACAAAAAAATACGTTTTCTGTAGCTGCAGTCAAGGAGAACCTCTTCCTTATATCCTAGGTAGTAGATGTGATTGGCTGATGTTCAACAGGTAATAATATCCAATAGAGATAAATAGCTTCAGTTTATCTCGTACGACACACCAGTGTTAAAAGATACTGGGAAATGGAATCCTTTCTATCTGTGTGTAATATCTTCTCCAGTGAACTGTGAATCTGCATTCATAAATAATAACTGCTGTGTCAATAATTCTGATAACCTTTCCACCTAGAGTGAAACAAATGACTCTGGGAATGGACTGAGGAAATGACTCTCAAGCTCTCTCTATTGAAAAATGTTTACCACATTTCTTACTGTGTTATTGTGTGAGTGAATTAAGCTGTATGTGTGTGACCGTGCATATCTGGACCAGTTTGTTTCATGTGTTCATGTATTTCTTTGCAGGAAAATTGTTGTTTTAACAGAGGAGTGTAGTGCACACACACAGAGTGATTATTCACCCAAGGTCCCTCTATGCTTTGTCTATTATGGCCGCTGAGAAAGATCTTTAACAAACAACAGTGCAAGCAATAATTACTGAAATAATTATGCAATTTTTTAATTCCCCACAGAGAATGAAAAGCAGTGGCAATCACATATCTTTTTTATTAAGTCATTTTGTGTGGCCAGTAACACCGAAGTGTGAGTGTGTGTGCGTTATATCTATTTTCCCCATTGTGAAATGAAGAGGGTAACCAGACAGGAGGGTGGGTCATGTAATTTATTTTGCTGGCCCTATTTCTTCTTTTGATTACATGCATTTAGACCTTTTCTATAACACTTGTTTATCCCACTCTAATTTTCATTGTTGATGCAGACAGACAAGCAGGATCTACAGTATATCTAGAAAGCATTCACAATTCACTTGTTCCACATGTTGTCATGTTCTGTTCATGTTGTCATCCAAAATGGATTACATTCATTTTTCATCTCAAAATTCTACACACAATACCCCATAATAACAAAGTGAAAAAAAGTTTGCTTGAAATTCTTGCAAACTTATTAAAAGTAAAAAACAAAAATATAACATGTACATAAGTATTCACATTTGCTCAATACTTTGTTGAAGCAACTTTGGCAGAAATTACAATCTCAAGTCTTTTTGAGTATGATGCTACAAGCTTGGCACACCTATTTTTGGGCAGTTTCTCCCATTCTTCTTTGCAGGTTGAATGCGAAGCGTCGGTGCACAGCCATTTTCAGATCTCTCCAGAGATGTTCAATCGGGTTCAAGTCTGGGCTCTGGCTGGGCCATTCAAGGACATTCACAGAGTGGTCCTGAAGCCACTCCTTTGTTATCTTGGCTGTGTGCTTAGGGTCGTTGTCCTGTTGGAAGATGAACCTTTGCCCCAGTTCGAGGTCCAGAGCGCTCTGGAGCAGGTTATTGTCAAGGATGTCTCTGTACATATCTGCATTCATCTTTCCCTCGAACCTGACTAGTCTCCCAGTTCCTGCTGCTGAAAATCCCCACAGCATGATGCTGCCACCACCATGCTTCACTGTAGGGATGGTATTGACCATGTGCAGTGCCTGGTTTCCTCCAGACATGTCAATCTTTGTTTCATTAGACCAGAGAATTTTGTTTCTTGTGGTCTGAGAGTCCTTCAGGTGATTTTGGCAAACTCCAGGTGGGCTGTCACGTGCCTTTTACTGAGGAGTGGCTTCTGTTTTGACACTCTACCATATAGGCCTGATTGGTGGAGTGCTGCAGAAATGGTTGTCCTTCTGGAAGGTTCTCCTCTCTCCACAGAGCTTCAGCAGTTCTTGGTCACCTCCCTGATTAAGGCCCTTCTCCCTCGATCGCTCAGATTGGCCGGGCAGCCAGCTCTAGGAAGAGCCCTGGTGGTTCCAAATTTCTTCCATTTATGAATTATGGAGGCCACTGTGCTCATTTGGACCTTCAATGCTGCAGAAACATTTCTGTACCCTTCATCAGATCTGTGCCTTGATACAATCCTGTCTCAGAGGTCTACAGACAATTCCTTGGACTTTATGGCCTTTTTTGTGCTCTGACATGCACTGTCAACTATGGGACCTTATATAAATGATATATCATGTCCGATCAACCGAATTTACCACAGGTGGACTCCAATCAAGTTGTAGAAACATCTGACAGATGATCAGTGAAAACAGGATGCACCTTAGCTCAATTTTGAGTGTCATGGCAAAGGCTGTGAACACTTATGTACATGTTCTATTTTTGGTTTTTATTGTTAATAACTGCAAAAAGCAAACTTTTTTCACTTTGTCATTATGGGGTATTGTGTGTAGAATTTCAAGATGAAAAATAAATTGAATCCATTTTGGAATAGGGCTGTAACATGACAAAATGTGGAAGAAGCGAAGCGCTGTGAATACTTTCCAGATGAACTGTATATGGGTGTTGTGGAGCGTGAGCTTTTTACAAATGAATTAAACCCTTTTAAAGTTAAAATTTTCAAATATGTAGAAGACAAATCAGAGATACACAGCAGAGAATGGGCAAAAGTCAGTTTACTTGAAAGAGAAGGAGCACAACCCTACTGGTAAGGATTTTTAGTGAAAATTGCAATCCTGTGTGTCCAAGGTAAACATGTTGAAACATCTGCATGTCTGGAGCACCCAGTTCATATGTAATTTAAAAATGCTACCCAGTGTCATAAGTCCTACCTTGATTTTTCACAGCGGTTTGAAGAAAAAAAATCCCTGAAGTTCGGCATGATTAGAAATTTGCTGACAGAAAGAAAAGATTCAAGAAGACCAAGATGTTTATTTGCCAAAAAGGAAGTACGAAGGGAAGAACAATAAGATCAGAAAAGAAGCCAAAAGCTCAAGTTAGGGTAAGCTCTCAAAGTCAAGAGATGAAATTTGATTTTCAAACTTCCAAGCAGACAGAAATGACAGCAGAAGGTCAGGTCAAAAGATATAGAGCTGTTGTCAGGAGAGAAAGGACAGACTACAAGAGAAACAAGCTACAACAATGCATGCAAACCTGAAAGAGGCTGACATACTGCTGTGTTGAACATTTGGAAAAATATGTTAAACGACATCACGTTAGTTAATCTGTGCTGATTATTTCAGACTGTTTAATAACGCTTCAGTTCTTCATCTTATGAGAAAAAAAAAAACTGATAGTGGCTTAATGTCTTACAGTTTAATTTTAATTAGCTACACTGACATGTGAAAACTAGTCCACTATTGTGTCATCAACAAATTGGAGGTGCTAACTGTTTTTTGAATCTATTGTAAATATCTCACACTAGTATGTCAACCCCTCGCCAAAAACAACATGGTATAATTTGCAGCAAGTTGTGAGTGAACTTTAACCAGCAGCCAACTGATCTGTACAATCGTATTTTTATAAACAAAAAAAGATGAAAGGCCCGTGTCAGTGTTACAGTCTTACATGTCTGAGATTTTCAGCGTTTGATTTCGAGCTGAATCCTTAATGAGACTCTTCTGCACTGCAGACTCAAACTTTTTCTACATGGATGCTTCTTTTTCTTGTCTGCAGTCACACAATAGATTTGATCAGGCTGCTGGTGAAGTCCTTTTCTCCATTCTATACATTCTCACAAAACAGTCACATCTCTCAGATTCTCCCACAGAACACATGTTGGTATACTCCCTGGTTCCTCATATTTCTACCTGTCATGTTTGAAACCAGCACAGTAAAGCTGCTAACGCACCCCACAGGCAACAACTCAAGCACAGGAATAAGCACCCCTTTCCTTTTCCCTTTTCTATCATTTGCTCTACCCTCTCAAGCAGCAAAGGATCTCTGCTTATCTTGGCATAGCTGTCATACCGACAAAACAGTTATCGCCTTTCTCCTTGCTTGAGAGTTCCAAGAACCAAAAGAACACCTTGCTAATCAGCTCCTTACTATCATGGCTGGTCATATTCTGTATAGCTAACCTGGCAGCCAACATAACGAGGGAAGCAGCACACAACAAAAATGGACTCTACCACAAAAAAAAAACAGTGGTTTAAAAAAAAAAAAAAAAATCAGAAAAGAAGCTGAGGCTGGTGCAGCTTAACCCACCACTTCATGAGCAAACAAAGACTTATGCAAACAAGTCTATTAGCCTGTCACCCTACTTCTGCCCTTGCTTACATCAAGCCTGTGAAGAGTGCTGAATGCTAATTGTACATAAGCTCCAAGTTACCAAGCAGCACACTGCTACAGACACAATTCTTAAACACTGCAATATTTATTCATTTAAAAAACATCATAGTATTACATTTAGCTTCATAATTACACCTGCCGTACTTTAACACTTAACACCACAAAGCATACTTCTAAACTAAAACCAAAACTTGTTATAAATAATGAAAAACTGAAATTAGTGAGGTCATCAAACCTCACAGTCAGATTTTTTTACAGCTGCAGTAGTATGTTCTGTAATTGTTAAAGTGATAGCTTTAGCTGAACGTATTTATTTATTTTATACATTTTGAAGTCATTTCCAGACTTCAATGAAGCTAGTTAACACCTAAATGTAGGGTGCATAGCTACTGCACCCTCAGTAAAAGCATTAGCCACAATCAGATTACAACAGTGCTAGCGTACAAGGGGGGAAAAGAATGAAAAGCATTAACCTAAATACCACATAAGTGACTAACCTGTTTCTCCCTCTTTTGTACCTTTTTTCTTTCACTCCCCAGCTTTCAGCCACCCAGCAGGTGACCGCGTGGCAGGGACATGGGACTTAGATCACTGTTTCTCCTCACAGCATGTGTTAGCACTCATGGTGAATCTCACGGTGAAGCGTGAGCTGTACAAGGTCTTACTTTGAATAACAAGACAGTACCAGAACATCTGAAGAGTAATGAATGAGTGTAGTACAATCTGTGTGGCCCTACTGAAGTCCGCTAATGACTTAACCTTGTTAACCAATGTTTATGCAAGCTGTAGAGATTGTTGACATTAGACTGGTAATGGAAATATCTAAAAATGAGCTAATAATAATAACTATCCAACTAAAGTTATTATTATTAACTAATGTTTACATATTTTAATTGTTAGCAGTCAAATGTTAATAAGCTCTACAGCTAATTTACTAAAACATTTGTTAGTTACGAAATGAGACACCAGATCTGTGTGGACAATGCTGTTAAAAGCACAGACAATAGTAAGATATTTATGTATGTAGAAATGCAATGCTTTAATGAGAAATCGAGGCGATACAAGAACAGAGCATCTTCTAAAGGCAGCTTGAAGATTCATGCAAATGATCTCCCAAAAAACTATAAATCATCAATTGGAGAAAGCTGGACTCACCACTCATTTTATTATTACAATACAGATCTCTTTCATTGCCACTTTGACAGCAGACTTACAAAGTTGCCTGTGGAGCTTTAACTTGAGACCACTAAGCAACAGCTATCTACCAATCGATATATTTCCACTACACCACTCACTATAGTCACACACATTCATACCATAATTTAACAATAAAAAACCTTTCACTTACGGTCGTTGCAAAATGAGCCTCCATAGGACGTCATGCTGCAATCGCAGGTGAAGCCCTCCCACTGCTGGAGACACACTCCCTGATGGTAGCAGGACTCCTCCGTACAGGTGGTACTGGGTCCTGAAGACGTAAGCAAAACACATGACATAATATTTTTAATTCAATAAAATTCAAAATTAAATCATTCAGAGACAAAGATTTAATAATTGGGAGCATATTATAATATTTATTGCATTTTTAGCTGACAAAGAAGCAAGCTATCAAGCAGTCCACTCCTCTGGGCAATGAGAGAAAAGGATACATTTTAAAGCTCCATTTAGCAATGCACGATTATCCCATTGTGGATTACACACACTATTGACCCAACAGGCACTGTCACATCAGCTCACAAGATTCAACAAGTGTTTTACTTTTGTTGACTAACTGAAAAAGAAGAAGACTAAATATTCCAAGAAAACCTGAATTTTTAATACTTATGCTCAAAATAAATGAATAATGGTAAAATGATCATGGTAGATGGTAAAAAAAAATAATAATAAATGATAGTTACAAGGTTAGGATACAGATCACATGTTAGGCAACACCATGGTTCTAAAAATAAATGTGTGTGGTGGCTGTTGTGTTGGTGGGGTTTCTCATTAAAATCTCAATTAAACACAGACATTTTCAAAGAACCACGGTTCAGTGCCAGACTAATTTGTTTCCACAAAGATAAACAGACATCTCACTGTGCCATTTACAAGTGGTCCAATTAACAAAGACACCCCCACCCCCAAACCTATTTTTTAAAAAAAGTGTTTTTATTTTGTGTCGTTTATACACTACTTTGCATTTAATCATTAGTTATTACTAAACTCTGACTCTCTTCCACAGTGTGTCTTTTGCCCTGTCTCCCTCTTCTCACCCCCAACTGGTCATGGCAGATGGCTGCCCCTCCCTGAGCCTGGTTCTACCGGAGGTTTCTTCCTGTTAAAAGGGAGTTTTTCCTTCCCACTGTCGCCAAGTGCTTGCTCATGGGGGTCATCTAATTATTAGGGTTTTCTCTGTATTATTGTAGCGTCTTTACCTTACAATATAAAGCGCCTTATGGCGACTGTTGTTTGGAACTATATAAATAAATCTGAATTGAACTGAATTGTTTCAAACTGCCCACTTTCTACCTTAACTGTGCTAACTGCCTCATTATTTACTCACTAATACAATGTTCCCTTAAGGAGCTAATTGAACATATTGTCATAATCAATAGCCATGGAATCATTTGTTCATTCTTCCTTGATATTACTGACATTGCCTTTGTATGGCTGGCTGAGAACTTGTGAGAACTTGCTATTATGTGCCTTAGATTTGCTGGAGCATAAAACTCCATCTGTTGTGTTCGCTCCAAATGTTCAAGAAAATGGTAAAACCCAAGTGAGCACATATCTCCATTACCTTGCTGTTGTCAACTGGGTGCTCAACTAGCAGCTTGGTTACAACTAGAACATCTGCCTATGAACTAATAGTGTGCTTAAATGGAGCTTGGTTTGAGCTTCTAAAACAAATATTTTCACCTAAAACAAATATATTAATTATTTTGTTGCATTACAAGAAAATGTCAGTTGAAAACATTTTTATTAATCTAGGACATAGACTCTGTTCATTTTATTTTCTTATTTCTCCCTTCTTGAGCTACAGTGACTCAGCAACAGTGCCTTTGTACCTAAACTTCAACTCTCTCAGTCTCTCTCAGTCTCCTTTGCTTTTCCCCCAATCTTGTTTTCTGTTGTTGTGATTCGCTGAGTCAGTAGGCAGTTACAAGAGAAAGCTCAATGTTCTAGCCTTGGTCTGGCCTTATCTCTGGAGAGACTAGACCAGCAGCCACCTCTGACCAGTCTGTATCCCCAGTCCACAAGCTAGCAATGACCTAAGAACCAGGTTGGTGTGGACTCTGGCAGTGATCCATATCCAGGAAAACAATACATCTGAAAAAGTCACCTTCACTGGTCTTGCTATTTCTTTAGGAACCCAGCAATTTAAGGATCTAACCTATCAAAAGATCAATTAACATTAGGAAAAAAAAAAAAAACAAGCTAGCATTTCACTGAAATTATGTAAACAGCACTTGTCTTCTATGATATATGGTAGGGTAAAAATATTCTGAAACTGATTATAGTTAAATTAGATAACCAGTCAGAATTGTTTTTGATGTATTCCTGCAATATCAACAAGGGAAAACATGGTTTTGCAACAGCCCCAGGACTAGGTATACTAATATTTGTCAAAAGGGTCCACCGTTCCAAAACTGGTCAATTACTACTGCTCAAATCCCTGGCACATCAAATCATTAACTAATATTAGCATCCTTTTCTGGTGCCTGCGGGATTCAATATGATAGCTTAATGCAGTTTTAAATTCTGTTTGGAGCGAAGTAATTGTGGTGTATAACTGTAGGCAGGTAATAAGGCTGGCTGGCAGAAGTAGCAGTGTTAGGGAGCAAGAGAGAGGAGGGAAAAAAGCTGGATCACTGCTGCATCTAGTCGGCCAATGCGGCCCTCGGGGAAATCAAGTCTGTGCTCTCCAACGCTCTGTATGCCATTGAGACGTGGTGGAGGGGAGTTAAGGGTGGGGTGTGTGGAAGGGGAAATGCTATAGCCAAAATCTACTGTTGTACTCAGGATTAACTACCCCACACCATAGCCATGCAGCCTGAGACATGGTGGCCAACCCTGCGCAGAAGAGGTAAAAACATGACAAACGCAAGATTGATGAAGCAAAAGCCAGTGAGGGTGGGGTACTGCTGAGATTAGCCACACTGACAATAACATTAGAGGGGAGAGATGCTTCCCTCATGCAGGTTTTATAGTGCAATAGAGAAGATATACAGAGAACAGACTGTAAACACTGTCCAGAGCTCAGCGAAATGGGTGTGGCTACTGGTGCATATTAAGGGATAAAATCCATAATTACTTTACTAGTGTGTTTTAAATGGTAGCATAGTTCAAGAGGCAGGCTTATGTTAAATCAGGTCATAATGAAACCACTCCAAAGTATGGGTGGAAATATTTATAGAAAGTAGAGTCACCATTAAAAACAGGATAGTTTTTCTTCTGTCTCAAAACAACAAACTCAACTCCTGGAATGTTTCTTCATAATTGCAGTCAGTATCTAAATTCAGAATTTTCTGAGTGAAATGACTGTTAATAATATCAAGACCACTGTATTATACACTAAATGATAATAAGTGCCATACGATTTCCCCTAGTGACTCACAGGTAAGATAATGATTTATTCTTATCTTTAAACAGGTGATCTACACTTGACTAACCATAATTGCATATTAAAGTCTGTATATGACAGCTGCTTCTTCTACTTACCATCGCAGCCTCGTTCCACCTGGCCCACCCTGTGGAGGGCATCTGCGATCAGGTCAGGGAGTCTCCCATTCAGGTCCACAGAGGCCAGACAGCCCTGGTACCCGTCCCGAGATGCAATCAGTTTGGGCAGATTGCTGTACATGTTCTTTGTCACGCCACCGATGTACAGCTCCCCTGCAAAACACACCCATAATAACCATAAGTCATTATAGGTACTTATCTGACTACTGGTATGAGAACCGAAATGACAGTTTAATAGCCAACGTAAAAATATTAGTAGAAATACTTTAAATCTATTGCCTCATTTTATGAAAAAAAACAAAACAAAAAAAACTGTACACTATAAGCCCCTTTTATTTTATAATATTTAGGTAGGTTGTTCCAAAGTGTTGTGATAGAAACTGTTGGTAAAATAAGCAAATCATTAAGCCATTTGTAGGCACACAGGGCTCTGAATCACAGATTGTGCTCACGCACTGTGAAGAGTTGAACCACCAATGTTTTCCCTGAGACACCCCTGACGAAAAGCTTGTCACTGAGGCAGCGAGAACATGTTAGAAGAACATTTTTGATTCAAAGAAACAGCTTACAGTTGACATGTGTAAATTGTACAGTAGCAAACCGGGAGTATTGGCAATGACATCTGAAACCTGACAGATTTATTCCATGAACCTGTCCAAATACTGTACTCTCATGGAAGAAAAGCAGAACTTATACACATCCTGAAGGAGACAGAATTTGAGAATCCTAAGCAAAATGATAAAGCTAAGTTTTGGGAAATCTCAGTGCTCAACTACAATTAAGGTCTCTTTATATTACAACATAAAAGGAAATAACCGTCCACTTTTTTCATCTTCCAATTATTTTCCCTTTTTCTTTTTCTATTTCAGCCCTCTGTTCTGGAAAGTTTTGCAGAAAATGCCAAGTGAAATTATGATAAACACAAAAAGGCCTTTGATGTAAGTGCATATGAATAAACACGGTTTGAAATGCTTCAGGCTTTTCATATCATCAAAACTCCTACTTTATGCTTTATCTTTAAGAAGGCATAAAACGAGTATCCAGCAAAACCTTTCACACAGGGGCAAGATCCTGCTACAAAGATAAGACCATCTGAAAACCTTCCTACTTCCTACAAACTAAAACAATTATTTTTTCACAGCTAAAAACCAGAACTTTCAACTGGGAAGCAATGAGCCACAAGGTCAATTATATGTGGACTTTGTGTAATGGAATGAGTCAATGATGTTTGCCAAGTCGTGTCTAGAATTAATGAAAACTTGACACTTCATATTTTCGAGCCAGGGCTCCCGGGCATTATAATCAATACAAGGAATGCATTAGCTGTCCAACTGAATGATGTCCTGAAATCAGGACTGTAAGAACCATTTAGCAAATATGAAATTATCAGTATGGAATTAATCTCAAAAGAGCAAACAACACATTTCTGCAGAAGTCAACAGCATGTTAGAGATTATACTAACTGACTGAATAACTAGAGTAGACAAGAGAAAAGGGAGGGCTGTGCCAGATGTACTGTAAAAATTAGTCATGCAAGTTTTCTTTCAGTGGAGTAAAGACTACAGCAGAAGAATAAGTATGCAGCACACATACACACACCCACTCAGCGAACTGGGCTCTCATTGTGCTCAGTTTGGAGTTAGATATTTTAATTTGAATTACAGATTTCTTTGGGTAAAGTTTTGACTCCCTTGTTCATTTGGGCCATGAACGTTTTGTTCCACAGTATATATTACAGCTCATATACCTTCTTTTTTTTTATGCAACACTATTTCAGCATTGTTACGGATTTTTAATGTGAAGGTCCAGCTCCTGACATATGAAAACTGCTGGGAGCATGTGAGATAACCACAATGTCTCAACAAGGCCTGATCCAAGTGTTGTTACATAAATTCACACAGCTGTGTGACCCAATGTGTTACAACTATCTTATCTAATAGTATTCTGTTTATACAGTAGAATGCTTCAATTTCATGCTATTATAATAAGCACAGTTTTACCATTTTTACATGATTTGGCAGATGCTCTTAAGTAGAGCTTGTTTGTTTTCACATTTAATTGGAGTTTTACCTTCTCACTGTCGCCAAGTGCTTGCTTATAGTCATCTGATAGTTGGGATTTTCTCTGTATTATTGTAGGGTCTTTACCTTACAATATAAAGCTCCTTGAGGCAACTGTTGTTGTGATTTAGTGCTATATAAATAAAACTGAATTGAACTGAATTGAATTGAATAAAATAATTTCTTGAGTGATAAACATACTTAGCCCTTGTGGCTTGATATGTTGTGATGGCTAAGATTGATATTTGAATATGGTACATAGTACAGTGTTGTTATTTACATAGTTGATCTTTCATAACTAAAAGGCTTACCCTTTTAAGACTGTTTTAGAACAAAAGTTTAGAACGATGAGTAACCATTTTCCTCCCAGCCAGAGACTGTGTCATGGTCTGGGCTCTGCTGTCCCAGCAGTAATGCATGCTGTTCTGGTGAAGAGCTCAAAGACATCCACAAGATGGGACCAATTACAGCCTCCCAGACATCACCAGAGAACACCACCTCCACATCTCTACGGTTACCATAATGACCTCTCAGGGGCTGATGGGAGGAATTGGGATGCTTGGATACAGAGCCCTAGAGAGTGTCTGACAGCACCATGTGCAAGAGCACACTGACTAACATTTACACTGGACAAAGAGATTTCAGAGGGTTTAGAAGTGAAATATAGATCTCTGTAATGATGGTTTCATTTGTCTTGTGAAACCTCATATAAAAAAACATTGTGATTCACTGGAGAGATGGATGGATCGCTTTGGGAACCATGGGAGCTCTTCAACACTTAATCTGTTTGATGTTTTTTGTTTGTTTTTTTGATAACTTCCAACTTTATATTCTTAGAAGTGCAATGTCTAATCCCATTTATGTGTTGTTTGTATTTGACACAATAAATGTATTTATCCCACAGTGGAAATCTATGACAGTTTAATAGAAGCTTGTGAATTAGCAGAAGATTTGAAAACTCAGAAAAATGTAAATTATGTAAAAGAAATTATGTAAAATGCAACATTTCCATGACAGACTTCACATTTAAGCAAATATTTGCCACTGACCATATTAAATCTTTTGTACAAAAGGTCAGATTTTCTTGAGTTGTACCCATTCCAGTAAAGCACAAGCAAGTTCAAAGGGTACTCAGAGTTTTGCTCAAGTAAACTGACATGCATGTTATAAATATGGTTGTGCCTGAAGCTTCAGGCAGAAAATTGTATAATAGCACAGTGACAGTGGGAAACATGGCATCAGATCTAAGTGAAACTGTCAGAAGTTAAATTGTTTTTCTAAGCAAACCAGGGGCTTTCTGAGCTTCAAATCTGAAGGTTAGCAAGAAGGCTAGACAATGGGGGTAGTACATGACATTGGAAAATGCTTTGCATAAATTGAGAAGTTTGATCCAAAGCAATATCACGCACACAAGCAGAGAAATAGAAAACAATTTCAGCACAGACACAGAATTTCCTAAGTTCTCTCTCTTGTCCATGTTCATGGTGGTGCACAAAGTGACACTAAACAACACAGTGGGTCCCCTTCTCATTTAAATATGTTGAATGACTGACGATAAGATCAAAAGGCACCAGTGATTCTAATTGAAAGCAAGAGTCTGCTTTAAATATCACAACAATTCTCTTATCACTGGGGTGGCAATAATTTTGTCCAGGCAATTTTAGATCTACCCAGAATAAGAAAGAATCCAGCTCTTTTCACAGCTTGTTTCATTCTGTGACAAGCCAACAGTGTGCAGGCATGCTAGACAAAGGAGCTTTTCATTTCAAACTTTTGAGGAAGAAAGAATTTTGTTTCAATGAGGGGTATGGGTACCAACAATTTTGGCTATGTATGTGTATATACTTTGGTCGGAAAAATGGCCACCGCCCGTGTGCAAAAGCCACAAAGCTCCAGATTCATTGCTTTCATTATTTCTGACTTATCTGCAAGAGGAATTAATTTCATGGGTATTCACACGCCACACACCCTTACAAACATATATACATATATATAGAATAGGTGTTTAATATCTTAAGTAATTCTATGAAAAAAAAATGTTGTTTAAATCCAATAACAATGTTAAGCTGTTCATTTTATGCTATCAGTATGGCTTGTCAGCTCAAGACAAGACCTGTATTTCATCCCTGCCTGTAATTGGCTCCCAAGTGAAGTGATGGTATTGCAGCCTTTGCCCATATCTTGCAAAACGTTTGTGTGTGTGTGTGTGTGTGTGTGTGATATTAAGAGAAGTCTGATAATGACAACAGGCCAAAAAATCTACAATGCCCGGTCCAGTCTCTAAACACTACTCAGACTCCATCTTGTCAATTCCCTGGTGAACGCAAAGCTGACTATTAACTTTCATTAAATGCTCAAAAATTTCTACCTCCCACTCAAGTCTTCACTCTCTATTGATTCTTTTGCTTAAATATCATGCTGGCTATAACTGGCTAAGATTGAACGATTACTGAAGAGAAACACATGCAAACACACATTTATATAGGGTGGCAGCTGTGCCAGTGAATGTTACTACAGATAGGTGAGGGGGAGGGGGTTGTGCTACAAGCACGGCTGGGACAATGGCAGCCAGCAGGAAGATGCAGGGAATCTGTGATTGCTAATTACAGACGCTCACCAATCTGGAAGGACGGCACAACAAGATGACTGGTGTACGGAATAAATGTTGACGCAGCTTGTGTGTTAATTGCTGATGCTAAATTATAAGACGTATAATTATGTTGTATGTTATGTCTCTGTTTTGGATGTGTGCTTTTGAGATGTTTTGAATACTGCCTAAGGAAAAAAAAAAAAAGACTCAAGGCAAGTAAAGCTGTAATTATATGATACAATTGTGACAGCAGGTGCACTCTTGCTCTTGTACTTACTCCTGTTACATTTTACTGAAGCAACAGGTGGTGAAATTCATTTTTAAAGCCTGTCCCTGTCTATACACAGACCACAGACAGAGGCAACTGAAACTGATTGAAAGATTCATGTTGCATTACGGTGAGGTACAATGTTATGTGTCTAGATATATTTTGCATGACATCACAAGCATAACAGTCATGAATATTCATGTTGAATTGTTGAGCCATGATAAGTAAACCTTTAAACAACAGCCAGGTTAGTGATATTTGGTTGTGTTTGTCAGTTACAGTTTTTGCATAATGTGTCATTAATTAAATGAGTCATTACAATTCTTTGACCACAGGTAATATGAGCAACACAGATCAAGATGGAGTGTAGTAATTGTGTTTTATGCATGTGTTAAACATTTCAGGTCTGATTCACAATAGATTAGTTGTGGCTTTAACCAAACAACAAGAAAGCTCAGCGTTAAAGCAATATAAAATATCATGCAACCTTACAAATCAACTGGAGTAAAAACTGAAATGTTCTTTAATAGGTGACAAGAGCTGTTGTGTGTCCAATGACTAAATCTTTTAATTGATATTAGTACCATAGTGACTTGTATGTATGTGTGTGTTTGCTCATCTACTCATCAAGAATAGCATTGTTTGTGGTGTTAATATCCATAAGGTCTGTGCTGTCTTGGAACTGGCGCACACTCAGTTAATAAAGCCCTTGATACACTATAATCATTTATGGCATAGCCTGTGGTATTAAAATTATACAAGCTATAACCAACCTATAATTTCCCTACTGGGTGTAGATCTACATTAGAAAGAGAGAAGAAAAAAAATACTGAACTCATTATTTCTACAACAAAAAGGGAAATAACACATGTTACCGTAACGTTTCACTGACGCAAATTCAGTCAGTTGTTATGAGAGTCCTCAAAGGGGCTTCAGCAGAATTTGTGCCTGTGCAGTGCTTGCTGGCGACAGTTTTTGAAAGATTGTATAGTGACACAGACAGGCATTATTACACACTTTCATGCTTCCATTCTCCCTCTATGAAATGTCACTCCATATTCAATGTCCTTTCGCTTTCCCTTGGCTCTATTGCACTTCAGTTTTTCCGACTTTGCTCGGTCACCCTTTTTTACTCTCCATTTTGCCCATATTTGTCTTCATTTCTTTGCCCTCTTATCTCCCATCCTCACTTTTTACACTCACAATATTCTTGCCTTGTCTGTTGTTATCTCTTTTTTTCTAATCCCTGTCTCTTTGCTTTACTCAGTTCTACCTGATTTGTGGTGCAAATGCCAGCACAGGTCAGCTGTTCTGACTGGTTATGTGAGTGTTTTACCTGTCTAGGTTTCATTGCACCTATCAAAACTAGCAGAAGCTGAACATGGACAGCATGCACTGTTGAACTGATGATGTCTTTTAGGTAAGACTTTTAGTGTTGGCCCCATCAATCAGTGACTGACCAATTTCTGTTTAATATAGCATAGATATTACAAACACAAAATGTTTTGAGATTCTACCTTTGAATCAGACAGTATACTCATATCCTTCCTAGGAGCTGCTGCCACAATGTCCTAGCAGCTTACTTTTGATGAAACAAGTCTGCAATATCAGTTCAATCTTTCTCTGCTGAACAGAGTTCACACATCTTAAACATGTATAATTCTCTGTTAACAAGATCAGTAAGGCCTAAGGTGGCTTTTCTGTAACAGTTCTTTTAAGAAACACAAAATAATTTTTTTGTTCTGTTATTTTCTGGTCTGTTGTTCTGTTATCCAGATAGATCTTTATATTAGATTTCGCCATTGTTGTGGGAATTAGTATATACTGTGTTCCACAATATTATGCAACTTCTGTAAAATGAACACAGACTTTCTAAAAGTTTAGACTTTTATTCAGTGTTTTTGCTTGTTTTATTTCCTCCCACTTAAAAAAAAAAGGTATCAATCAAAGACGAGGTTGATTTATTTCTGTAAGCAAGACACAGTCATACAATATGTGGTTTAAGGAGAGTTAAATAAAACATGGAACAGTGCAAAGGCTTACAAGATCCATGAAAAAACACTGATAGTTCCTTAGAACCAATAAGAAGTTATTAAGATGTTAAAAGATCTGGGAGAGTGTAAGAGTGCATATACATTTGGTTTGATAAAGACAGAAATGGTTAGCTTGGAAACTGATACACATAACATTGCAAACTGTTTCAATTACTGATGAATGACATGATGTGGTCCAGAAAGGTGGAGCTGTGGTTGGTTAGTAATGCTACAGCAACACTAAGTTGTCGAAGTTGCTGTCTTCAAAGGGACTTTGGTGCATCAAGATGGTAATAAAACAGCAATAAGATGGAGTCAGTCTGCTATCAGTTTGTGATTGAATGGGGTCAAATTGGCAATTACATGGATACTGTTTTTGATAATATGGCAACCAATTGTGACAAATCGTCAAAAATCACAAATCTGTTGCCATGTACATACATTGAAATTTACGTTAAATTCAGAGCCATTCATTCAGAGTCCATCCAGAAATGGCTAGATAGATTTGAAACAGAAACTCCTCCACAAATAGTGATGTAGTTGATGCAGGATGGCTATTTAACTGAAAAATTGCATGCGTGCAACATTACGTGGTCAGCAAACTTGCTGTATATAGGAATATAACAAAACACAAACAATTGCTAACCAGTTGAGTTGAGTACTCTATTGCAAAGAGATGTGACAGACAAGTTTCACTCATCAGTGCAGACTGACTCAGATTGCCTACACATTGCAGTCTGTCTGCATTAATAAATTTGATGGAAATTATTTGCAAACATTTGCCAATCTGTCTGAGAGTGACTGCAGTCACTCCAAGTCAGCTGTTTGAGGATTGGGTTCCTCCTACACGTGCAATCACAATCCAGAGGGTGTTACACGCCCAGGATGTAATTAATGAAAGGACGTCATTAATGACATCCTGCAGAATGACATGCAAGCAGAATTTATACAATGCAGTAAATGTATACATAGTTTTTCAAGTTGAAATAAAATATAACACAAGGCTCAAATTATATTTATCTTGATGCATTAATTTGTTGCTATTGTGTTTTCTTTTTCAGCAATGATCTGTTGATGTGAGAAATGCAAGAGCACCCTGCAAAATAATTTAAGCAATTTTGTGTTCTTTACAAAAAAATAACAGTTAGTGCAGACTAACTGTATTAATATAACTGTTGAGAAAAAAAGATATTCTTAATCATCCTGACTGGAAAAACAAAAACAAAACGTAACTGAATAGAAATTTCAAACATGATGTAACAGCGGCATAGTCTATTCTCTTTCAGCCTCTCTTTGCCAGTATTTCTAACATGATGAGCAAGTGTGGAAAGAAGCACATGCACCCATGACAATATTGCATTCATCAGGGGCATTTTTACTCGTCAGACACCTGCCAGGTCACCCAGCCAATGAGGCTCTAGGAGTATTGATGATTTGGGACAAAAGCAGTTCCATTCTCTGCTAACTAATCCCAACACTGAATGTGGTTGTAAAGAGCTGTTACTTGTTGGTCGAAATTGAAAATCCAAAAATTATAAGTGGAAGGACAATTTGAAAGGTTCTATAACAAACAGCAGGAAATCAAGGCCAGTTATACTCTTTCTGGTGTTAGGTAATCCAAGTGATTTTGCTGCAATTCTTACATAACTTTTTTTCCCCTGTCACCCATTACCTTTTTCTACATTAACAGAACTTTTTGCTGTCTGCACTAATTGCTTGCTTACTTTTAGAAACGGCTGTCTTTAATGTGTCTTCTCTGCCATCACAGCCTCAGTACTTCAACATTTCACCTGGGAGTTTTGGAAAATTTCTTTTCAGTGGCTTATCTGCTAGGATAGATGTTATAAATAAATCAGTGGAAAAACAGTCATCTCTTTTCTGGCCTTCTACTTGAATGGATAAGATGGATAAGAATTTAAGGGTTTACAGTGCATCCAGAAAGTATTCACAGTGCTTCACTTGTTCCACATGTTGTCATGTTACAGCCTTATTCCAACATGGATTAAATTCATTTTTCACCTCAAAATTCTACACACAATACCCCATAATGAAAATAATAAAAAAGGTTGGCTTGAAATTCTTGCAAATGTATTAAAAATAAAAATATAACATGTGCATAAGTGTTCACAGCCTTTGTCATGACACTCAAAATTGAGCTCACAATTTCACAGTGCATGTCAGAGCACAAACCAAGCCATGAAGTCGAAGGAATCGTCTGTAGACTTCTGAGACAGGATTTTATCGAGGCACAGATCTGGGGAAGGGTACAGAAAAGTTTCTGCAGCACTGAAGGTCCAAATGAGCACAGTGGCCTCCATCATCTGTAAATGAAAGAAGTTTGGAACCACCAGGACTCTTCCTAGAGCTGGCTGCCCGGCCAATCTGAGCAATCGGGGTAGAAGGGCCCTAGCTGGAGCTCTGACAGAGCTCCAGCATTGCTCTGTGGAGAGAGGAGAACCTTCCAGAAGGACAACCATTTCTGCAGCACTCCACCAATCAGGCCTGTATGGTAGAGTGGCCAGGCAGAAGCCACCACTCAGTAAAAGGCACATGACAGCCCGCCTGGAGTTTGCCAAAAGACACCCGAAGGACTCTCAGACCATGAGAAACAAAATTCTCTGGTCTTATGAAATAAAGATTGAACTCTTTGGCCTGAATGCTAAGCATCATGTCTGGAGGAAACCAGGCACCACTTATCACCTGGCCTATACCATCCCTACAGTGAAGCATGGTGGTGGCAGCATCATGCTGTGGGAATGTTTTTCAGCAGCAGGAACTGGAAGACTAGTCAGAGTAGAGGGAAAGATGAATGCAGATATGTACAGAGACATCTTTGATGATAACCTGAACCAGATCACTCTGGCAAAGGTTCATCTTCCAACAGGACAATGACCCTAAGTATAAAACCAAGAAAACAAAGAAGTGGCTTCAGGACCACTCTGTGAATGTCCTTGAATGGCCCAGCCAGAGCCCAGACTTGAACCCGATTGAACATCCCTGGAGAGATCTGAAAATTGCTGTGCACCGACGCTCCGCATTCAACCTGATGGAGCTTGAGAGTTTCTGCAAAAAAGAATGAGAGAAACTGCCCAAAAATAGGTGTGCCAAGAATGTAGCATCATACTCAAAAAGACTTGAGATTGTAATTGTTGTCAAAAGGTTCTTCAACAAAGTACTATTGTATGTGAATACTTATGTACATGTTACATTTTTGTTTTTTATTTTTAATAAATTTGCAAGAATTTCAAGCAAACTTTTTTCACTTTGTCATTATGGGGTATTGTGTGTAGAATTTTGAGGTGAAAAATGAATGTAATCCATTTTGGAATAAGGCTGTAACATGACAAAATGTGGAACAAGTGAAGTGCTGTAAATACTTTCCGGATGCACTGGATATTTGTGAGCTCACTTTAGTGTGCCGTTCCACACTGATTAACTAATTGACAACTTATAATGATGTGAACTATCATGAAACTTTTTTATGCATTCTTCTTTTTTTTAATTCTCATTCGTATGAATTATTTGTCATATTGAGTCTGCAGAGAGGTTATAACACAGAGCACAGGAATATAAAGTGTAAACACCAGCATTAGGGTGCAAAAACAGACACACACTCAGTAGAAGTGCTGTCTTTATCTCAGCTCTACCTCCAGTGAGAAAGCCAGCTTTCGATGAAATGGAGAAAGAAGAAGGAGGGGTGGAAAAAAATGGCCAAAGCTCAGAGTAATGCCACAGTAAATTGTATTGGAAGACAGGTCAGTGCAAGAAAAAAAGTTAAAACACACTGCTATATTGCAGCACTCATGCTCCCTGGGCCGTCATTTATTGAGAGAGCCCTGACACTGAGCAGAAAATAGAGGAGGTAGAGAAGGACATGGGAGGCAAATGAATCAAAAGACAGCAAAAAGAATCTGAAAGGGAAGGGAGACTTTACAGGAGTATGTGAAGAACCTATATAGAGTCCCAAAAAGTTGAATCTGTTCATCTGGACGTAGCGTTTTTTTAGTGGGAGAAACGTTTCGTCACCTTCTGGTAACTTCTTCAGTCTCAGCTGACTGCAGGCTTCCCCAGCCTTATAAACAGTACATTTGCATAATGACCGAAACCAGCACCACTGACTAACAATGGGCCATTTGGTCAGTTTCATGATTACTAGTATGCAAATTGTCATGACCATTGATCAATGGCCATGAGTACCATTCACAGAGATTGGGGAATGGCTGCAATCACAGCATTGTAAGATGGTGACAGATGTACCCTTAGGCCCCCTCCTCAGTTCAGAGATGGTCTTTCCCTTTTCACGTAAATGGCCTCCTT
>VUQS01008297.1:11814-25010 GCA_015108495.1 Heterochromis multidens
TTTTTTTTTTTTTTTTTTTTTACAGGGGGCACAGAGTCCGGAGCAGAAACTTCTAATGGTGACTCATTACTGGAGTGGCTGAATACTTTTAGACGCACTGGTAATGCTACTCGCAGCGGGCAGAGTGGCAATCAGACATGGCGTGCTGTCAGCCGGACCAACCCTAACAGTGGAGAATTCCGTTTTAGTCTGGAGATAAACATCAACCATGATCAGCCAGAGCCAGGGGAGCATAATGAGACTGTTGATGCTGCAGAGCCAACAGTGACTGCCCCAAACACATCTTCACCCTCTATACGAACTGCTTCCTCCTTTTCCACCTCTCGTCCTTCAACCACTCCAAGGCCTGCCCCATACCCTACCCCCCGCCCAGCCATCAGCAGGCGGGTGCAGACACGGCGTACACGCAGCAGCACTGCCACACTTTCTATGAGTCCCCCTGCACTTCCTCCACCGGTGGCTGCCTCAGCTGCTGCTCAGAGGAGAGGTGGCACTTTGCACTCTTTAGCACCTCCTCTCAATGTTCCAAACCCTCCTCCTGATCAAACTATACCTTTGCAACATCAAGCCTTGAATGTAGAAGGAGAGCAGGGGCGTAATGATGCATCTGCTTCTATAGACTGCCCCCGGGTGTCACCCCAGTTTGCGCCACAGGCCGCAGCAGCGGGACACGAATCTCGTGGCAGTAGGACTCGATCGCGTGGTCGTGCACGCAGAGCTGCGTATGGAAATGGGCTTTCATCTCGTGTGTCAAGGCGAAGTCGTTCCCCTTTGCACAGAATTAGTGCTGCTAGTACCACTCTGCCATCCAGCAGTGATGCCAGCAACTCATCCATTAATACTGTTGAACCAGGCAGTGGCACAGCCTCTGTATCAATGGGGACTGGAGAGGCCGTGTCAGAACCTGCTGTTCCAATGGAGCCAGCTGTAGAGATGGTTGAACGTGAAAGTGAATCGCAAGTAATAGGAGCAGGAAGTTCAGCAGTGCGACGACACCCGACCATCATGTTGGACCTGCAGGTGAGAAGGATTCGACCTGGTGAAAATCGTGATCGGGACAGCATCGCTAGCAGAACACGGTCTCGTGCCCGTGTTGCCGAAAATACTGTCACATTTGAAAGCGACAGCGGTGGATTTAGACGCACCATCTCCCGCTCTGAGCGAGCTGGGATTCGCACCTATGTCAGCACTATCCGGATTCCACTGAGGCGTATCAGTGAGACAGGCCTGGGGGAGCCCAACTCCACTGCCCTACGTTCCATCTTACGCCAGATCATGACTGGATTTGGGGAGCTTAGCTCCCTAATGGAGACGGAGGCCGATTCTGAAACTGTTGCACCTAACCACGCGGATGCTAGTGGTACAAACGGTAACAACAGCCCAGGCAGCCGTCTGCATACAAATGAGAGTGCACCTGGCCAGGCTAGTACAGGTGGGGTAGTTCAGGAGAGGGTGGGGCTGGTGGGAAATGACGAGGACCAGAATGGGCAGGCCAGACTCGGAGGAGGAATAGTGAGCACCACAGATGGACGAGCTACCAGCAGAGACACCAATAACCTAGTAGAAAACGGTACTCTACCCATCTTGCGGCTCGCACATTTCTTCTTGCTCAATGATGAAGAGGATGACGAACATCCGAGGGGCCTGACCAAAGAGCAGATTGACAATCTATCAACGCGTACGTATGGTCAGGCCAGCCTGGAGGGGGAGATTGGTCGAGCCTGCAGCGTCTGCATAAACGAGTATGTCCAAGGCAACAAGCTGCGCCGGCTGCCCTGCTCCCACGAATTCCACATCCACTGCATCGACCGCTGGCTCTCTGAAAATAACACCTGTCCCATCTGCAGGCAGCCTATACTTTCAGTGCATCATGACTGACCTATTTGCTCACAAACACAACTATCCCGCTCCAGACTTAAGTGGGCTTTGCATGTACATAGTGCTTTCATGGTTTAATTTCTTTGATTATATCCATTGTGTTGAAGAAGGTTGAACCAAAAGTGTGGAATAAGAAACTATAAATGCAGAGAATAAACAAAACTTTATTTTTTTAGACCTTTGGTTTTCAACAACTCATTGTTATTTTATTTTCTTCTTCCTGTGACCTAGTTTGCTGGTCTCTGTGATAACGCTTCAGAGACTCATGTCTATAGAAGGCATTAATGCTTATTAAGGAGCTCCTGTAGCCGCTGCTGAATAGTCTCACTTTAAATCTTTGATGTCTGACACATGACGTCTCTCTGTCACAACTGGACTATACAAATCACTTCTAGGCTTGATTTCTCTTCCAGTATTGGCTGTAAATAACTCACCACTGCTTATATTTAAGGGTTTTGAAGAAAGCTGCTCTTCACTTGCGATTTATTCAGAATGGAAGCAGGAAGCTTTGTTTATTTTACCTTCATTTTAGCTTTGACATCCATTCTACAGTATCCCATTTCAATTGGTTAAGAATTGTATGATTTATTGGCTATATAAGAGCAATGTCTTTAATTTTGAAGTTTTACTCTGTCCATCTAGTAGTATTTGTTTAAGCCTTTAAGTCCCATAAAATTGCAACATAGAAGTAATCCATTAAAGTAACCTGCTAAAAACAGCCACTTTGAAACCATTAACATTAGCCATATGAGCAGCACAATTTCAATGAAATGCAGAATGTGATAATCAGGAATTCAGACTTGTCAGTATGAGTTGTGCAATACAGAGGGAAAAGACAGTATTGTTTGTTTTGCTGTTCGTTGTTGTGTACATTGTAATGCCTGATTATCATCTCCACTTAAACAAAGCCTTCTTAACTATGAAATCAGTGTATGCTCTCAGTTCCTGTTGCTGTTTTTAGGCCCACACCTGACGGGACCTTTGTCACAAGGTTGCGTAGTTAGCCTGTCACATGGAATTAAAAAAAAAAAAAAGAAGAAATAAATTGATTTTTCAGTTTTTACAATTCTCCAGTTAACTCAAACGTCCTTATTCATGAGATGGGTGCAGGAAAATAGTTTTTTTGCATCAGCTCTGATGACGAAATTCTCCGAAAATGTTCTGCTAATGAGAATCTGTTAACTCTTTCTTTTTTTCTTTTTTTTTTCCTGATTGGGTCTGTGCAATGGTAGCTACCTGTTTAAGTTCCAGTACCAGTTTCGCACACGTGAATAAGGCCGTGTTAGTAATATATTTCTCTACGCTCTTTATTGTTTGTTTTTACATAACATGGACAAATGTTGCATTTCTAGTGTAAAACAGGTGGGATATTTAGCTGAACCACCCAGTCAGCATGTTCCCACCAGTGTCACTTTGTACATCAGTGATTACGCAGGAGCTACTCTCTCTGCAGTTAACATGTCACTAATAAAACTGCAGGAGTGGTGCAGTTTAGTCTGTAAGAATGTGAGCGCGCGTGTGTGTGTGTGTGTTTGGCATAACTGTATGTGTGTGAGGGAAAGGTCTGGTGTACCAATAAAACCTGGTTCTCAGAAGGCTTCTGTCTGGTGAATGTCCACCTTGGAGAAAGCTGTGGGCAGTTCAGGAGTGACTATTTATTCTGTTCGTATTTAATAAGATGGAAATCAACCTTTGAAATATGAAATGTTACAATGTGATGAGAGTAAATAAAACCGCTATGATGAATATGTTACTATGTAATAAAATTAAGACATTGGTTTTCTTTTCTGCTCCTTAACAGTGTAATAAAATGCCGCTTTGTTATGCTGGAATATCTGCTGTATGGTTCAAATTGTGTGTGTGCAGGTGCATACTGAAACAGTGATTCAGGCCAGGACATCATCCCATACCACTCTTTTCAGGATAACCCTATATCAGGTTATCATTACGCTTTACCACCAAAAGAATTCACTTTAGTTTTATTACTGTGGTCTTACAAGTGTAAAAATGAGGGCGTCTGTAATCGTAACTGTTAAAAAAAACATACAAAAAGAACAGTTGTTGGGATAATTTGTGTTAACATATCAAAGTGTAATTTAATAATATTATGAATTCTGAGTTTTCAGAGGTATGCCTTGAAATTTTACTAGGAATACACCAATCACACCACATACACGTATAAAATCAGACATACAAAATAATTTGCCTATAATTATTAAACGGGGTGAGATACAGTAAGCGCAAACTTTCAGATGTTTTTACACTGAAACAAGCAAAATTATCAAACTTCACACACACGTTCACTGGAAGTTCTTTGGCTACAGCGATGTAAAACCTTATTTTTGACTGGCACTTATTTTTTTAACTTTTAGCTATATTTTTTTAATTTAATTTATTTTTTTTATCTCCCTCTCTCCTCCGTGCTTCCATTTTCTCTGATAGACGTGTTTACCTGGTTGCTTTGCCGACAGAGAGAGAGGGAGAGGCTACACGCGCTTACTTATGCGCATCTTTGTCGTGCGCTCCAGCGCGCCATGGAGACGGCTTGCCATACATAGAGAGAGAGTCTGTCTCTTTGACGCGTGGGTTCTGCGAGGTCCACAATCTGAATGAATGCTCACAGCAGGCAAAAACGACCCCCGGGAAACGTGGCCCTTTGTGTGTGTGTGTGTGTGTGTGTGCAAGCGCGTGATTGACGCACGAAGAATTGCCCACGTGTTGCATGAGTGTGAGGGACAGATGTAAACGGCCGCCCTGGCTACCACCAATCTGCTTATTTAGCTGGATTTCTCCGTCTTTGTAGAAACCAATTATGCAAATCGACAGGATGGAAATGGCTAAAGCTGAAGTACTGCTTTTAAAGTTTCTATTAAGTATTTTGGTGCTTTATTTTGTAGTTAACCTCGTCTCTCTCTTGCTCTCTCTTTGAGTTTTTTTGAGTGTTTACATGGCCGAGGAGTATTTTGATTGCTGGCATTTTTGTGTAATGCAGTCTTTAACTTTTTAAAGATGAAATTCAGATCCCTTCTACACACTCGAGCCATGGAAACTCACAGGTAGTATGATGAGTAGCTTGCATGTTAGGAAATGATTACATCTAATTATTTGATATTGCGGCCATTTTAAGGACCTTGTTGTTAAATCTAATCAACTTCCACTCAGCAATTTTATTCAACCTATAAGTGATAAAAACAAAAACCATTCAGACAGTTATATAACAATATATAAACTAAAAAAAAGTACAACAAAAGGGGAAACAAAGTACCTGGGAACTTTAAAATGTATAAAATTTAAATAAAATAAAATAAAAATATATATATAGCTATGAACTATACCGAAAGACAGACAAGAGAAAGCTTTTAAAAAAATCTTAGCTGCAGCCTTATCAAAGTCCTTCCCCTGTAATATTTCTGGCTGAATCTTTATTTTTGTATTTATGTGAAACTCATCCTCTAAAGAACCGGAGCGCTTACGCAGCTTATCGTCATCCCATGCGCGCTCTCGTGACTCGATTGAAGCAGAAAGTGTCGTAAAGCCAAACGGGATACGAGCAAAAATGTCAGTTTTCCTTCAAAATATAAGCTTATTAAGCGTTCATTAAAACCATTTGACTATTTTACTCACTTGTTTAATGCAAGACTGCAGCTACAAGTCAGCCCGTGAATTATTTTTTTTTCTCAACAATTAGTGTGGTTGGTTAAACCGAAGTAATATTTAGAAAATAAAAATAAAAAGACATAGCTGTTTTCACAATATAGTCCACAGCCAAAAGATATTTCATTTACAGTAGTATATAAGAAAGAAAAATATTATTTATTTATTTATTTTAACAGACATAGACCATTCTTTTAAGAATGGTCCTTTACATTTTATACATAGAAAGACTTTTTCCAGCAAATTAGCCCTTTTAAAATAATAGTATAGTGATGAAAAAAACTATTTAGATAAAGCAAGAAAAAAGTCCAAGGGACAGGAGCTCAGAGGAAGTAGAGACAATAAAGTGATTAAATATTTAAAAAAAATAATAATAATGAATATACAGATTAATTCTGTTGTAAAATCAGGTTTTTACCAACTAAGGCTTCTTTCTAAGGTCCAGCCCTTCTTATCTTTTACTCATTTGGAGAGAGTTATACATGCTTTTACTACAACTCGACTTGACCGTTGTAATTCCCTTTATGTTGGTGTGAATCATGCTTCTCTGTCACACCTTCAGTTGGTCCAAAATGCCGCTGCTCGCCTTCTCACTAGAACTCCTAAGATGGAGCATATTTCCCCTGTCCTGGCCTCCCTTCACTGGCTTCCTGCGCGTTTTAGGATTGATTTTAAGATTTTATTGTATGTTTTTAAACTCTTAATGGGTTGGCAACATTATATCTTGCTCTTAACATCTTACATCCCTTCAAGGTCAGGGTGAAAGTTGTAGGTATTTGAGCAGTTTTTTGTATTTTTGTGATCCTTTTAGATAGATTAATCGATATGTGTGGGCATGTGTGTATATTGTATTTTATTATGTAACCCTCCTTTCTTATATAAAGCACTTTGGTCAACTTTGTTGTTTTAAATATGCTTTATAAATAAAACTGGATTGAGTCTACTGAAAGCAGACTCACCATTTAACCTGTTTAACTTCTCTGTATTGTGGCCAAACCTGTGCCTTGACAGGCAGATATCATGAATCCATTGCGTTAGTTTATTCTAGTCCAACTTAGTTTTATTTTGAATAGATGTGACCGGAAGTACCCCTTGTGTTTAATCTTTCTGACTCGACGCTGGCTGAAGCTGCCCTCTACAACATTACCTCCGCGGTTTGACCGAGAAATAATGATCGCTGAGCACCATCAGCAGCAGCAGCAGCAGCGGCGGCACCGGCGACCGCAGCCCGGGTCTATGCAGCGCATCGCTCCCCTGCTCTGTCCGTGAGCCGTGAGCATGCCACCGCTCCGGCCTCCTCGTTCCAGCCGCACCGACACTCGTTCACTACTCGCAAGATGTATTTCAACCGGAGAGCCAAGAAGATCCACAGCGAGGGAGGTAAGCCCAGAAGAAACATGTTATTTAATCTTTGCTCGACTCTGTTTACTGTGACCCATCACTGTGAGAAGTGTTTATCCCATTAACGGGCCTGTCTTTTTTCTGGATACAGCGGCCTGTGTATAAAATCGTGCGTATTTGATATGTGCTTGGCATAATAACGGGGAAGCGTATTGCTCGGGACTGCGGCATCCACACGGAGTGACTTGCCGGTATTTATCCTCCAGCCTCACTCATTTCTTGGCACCGGATGGGAATGCAAGGGCAAGCAGACTGCAGGTGCCTGCTTCACGTAGCACCGTGTATCACTTAAAATAGCCTGGCATCATTATGGAGAAGCCAAGTGAAGGAATTCCTGATGTCCTGAATTTTTATTTTTCATAGTTTAAATGTGTTCTGTGTGACCTCAACAATAAATATTGCACTATTTGACCTATGGCCTCATTATGGTATTATATAATCATGTTGCAACAGATTTGTGTAGCTCCTGTGCTGCATCATATTGTCGGCGATTGACTCGCGAAAAAGATGAAAATGTATTGACCTGCTTTTGTTGTGATAGGAAGCTAAATATTAGCAATATAAGTTCACAAATGCCAACACCAAGCGCCTGCAGATCAGGTCAAGAACAACCTATTACCTCTCTGACTTAAAAACCACGTGACCGTCTAAAGCGCGCTCCTTATCTCACCTTACCTTACCTTAGGCCATCCACATCCACAGCCTGTGTTCACTTTAAAGCATTTCACACGCATGTGTTGAGTAAGGGATCTTTCAGTCTGTTGCACACAGAGCCTGAATCTGCCTCATGCCACAATAAGCAGAGCTGTTTACTTTCAATAAACTCCCCCTGTGAGAAACTGCACTGTCCCGGTTTTTAGCAGGAAAATCTCCTCATCAGTTAAGAAGCTGGCCAGAAGATGCAGATGGTGAAACAACAGGCTGCATCAGACGATTTCACACATGGCAAGCAGACATTAGATTGGATTGTCCTGGAAGAGAAGATCATGTGTTTGTCTCATCCAGTGGCTTTTAATAGTGACTGGCACATATTGTCAGGCTGCTTTGCTGTTTTGTGTGTGTGTGTATCTGTGTGTGAGTGTGGCTGCGTGCCTCTTGAAGCTTCCAGAAATAGAAAGCAGGGCAAATTGTGAGCGCCAACTGGGCCATGCTGTCTTCAGGCCAGAGGTTCCCAGATATTTATTTGTTGTTTAAAAAAAAAAAATACATATCCACTTTTGGCAGTGGATATTTTTGCAAGCAGGAGGTCAAAATGCTAAAAGCATCAGTTTGTTTTCTTATTTACGCTTTGATTTGCAGATACAATCCTGCAGCCTTTTGGTTTCATAGGGTCTAAACGTTTCTTTAAAGCGTTTTATATTTAAAGCATAGGATGGTAGTCTGTTAAGCGTGTGCACATGTTCCCACCTGGGTTCCTCACGGTGCCTTTACTGTAATCTCTTGGAGCCTGACTGCTTGATTCTTTGCTCCAATTAGCGAGCTGCCACATGTCTGGCAATGACGTCTGCAGCCATCAGTCTGTCACATTTATTTATTCATGTTCACAACTAGAGTTATAGTTTTAGCGGTTTGTATTTAAGAGGATCATAAATAGTCCTTGATAGAAAGCATGTGTGTAGTAGTGAGTGCTGACACACAAAAAGCAACAAGCAGACAAATAAAAGTATTCTGTAGATGTATAGATAATTCAAGGCTCAGCAAACTAATTAATACGTCTTCCAGTTTTGCAAATTGTCTAGGACCCTCCCTGGGATTTGAATATCAGTGTAAAGCCACATTTTCTACTAGTGTTGGTGTGCTTACTTGAGTCATGCAACTCAGCCAACTGTCAACATCTGTTTTGGGAAGATAATGACTGGTTGTCATGGCTGCCAAGCTACCTAAGATACCATTTGGGAGATAGAGAGAGGCCCAACAAACTGCTGAAACAAGGTATTTACATGAAGTAGCCACGAGGAGGCGCTCCTGGGCAAGCTATGAGGTTTTGTTCAAGGCGATTTCTGTGAGCAGCTGTTCAGGCTTACATCCATCATATGCTGGCATGAGTCTCATCTCAACTGTGAAAGGCACATAAAAAACACATTAACTGGGTAGTCACTGAAATATAGATGTGCGAGGTACAGTATGTGTGTATTGACTTGTCTTGTGTGTATGTGTTGTTTTCTCCCGCCGCGGCCTCTCTTGGCATCCACAGAGCAGTTAGTGTTGACCACCATTAGGCAGGAGTCTTCTGAGCTGCAGGACCCAGGCCAGGGCGCCGGTACTACCATGCGTGCCCGCCTCACAGACAGGTTTGACAAAAGTGAGTTTGCTCGAATTAGACTGGATGATGCCCCATTTGTGTCCGGAGTCCCAAGGTGCATGTGCCAACAGCTAGGAGCAGGTGTCTCCCAACCCCTGGCCCTCAAGAGCTACAATGTTGAGTTACTCACAAGAGCATTTCAGGGTCTTTGCAGAAAAGGTTATGACACATTATTACTGCTGTGGACTGATGATCTGTAGCTCCTCGGGGCCTGGAGTGCGATGAATGCTGAACAGGACTTCACCCTCTCACTGCATGTGCTTGTAGATAGTGGTGACCACCTATACCAGATCATGCTGGTGAAGACAAAGCAATATGGGGTCTTTAAGCAAGTGCATCTGCATGCTGTAGAACTCAACACATGCATGCATAGACATGGCATGCCTGAATAGAGCATGTACATGAATACAGCTGCATGCATGTAGGTATGACTGTGAGCTGGGTTTAGAGAGGGGCATGGGAGTAGGTGCATGTTGGGGCCTTTCTTCTTTTCTGGCTTCAAAAGATTTGCTTTCACCTGTTTGTGTGTGTGTCCATAATACAGTGTGTGTGTGCATTTGCATACATTAGTTTAAGGTGTATATGCGTGTTGTAATCGCACCTGTGGGATTATTAGGCTATGGATTAGCAGCAGGTGAAGTTGCAGAGCAGACACAGAGGGGATTATTACGCTTGCTCACTTGGGCCATAAGAGGCTTGCTTGCCTTACTTCCTACTCCGTCACAGTGGCAAATGGACCCACTGGGAATGACAGACAGGTCTGCAAGGACCTGCAAATAGGCCCTGCAGGTAACCTAGGAGAGCGGGACAGCCATGGGACGCAGGGTTCGCCCAGGCAGACGATGCTCTGTTGGTAATGCTTTCCTGACTACACCGCCATCTTATTGTTGGCTGGATTCAAGCATGCGGGCAAAGATGTGTTATGTTTTTTCTTCCTGAATTTCATTGAAGCTAAATAAGGGGGCGGTTTGGGGTTTAGTGTTTAGCTCAAGAACACTTTGACAGGCCTACTTGCTGTCAGAGGATGAAAAAGGGAGGTCCAGAAACTTTGCTGCCGTTTTGTTGAGGCAGGGATACCAAACACTTAAAAAAAAGGACATACTTTAATTTTCAGTTTATGTGCAATTCCATCTTGACCGTTTTTCAGATAATGAAAACACAGAATGAGCCAGAGTGTCTGTCCCAAGTGTGGCTTGTTGGAGTGGAAGTTTTTCACCAACCGAGGATGATTGTATTCTGCTATAGCTGCTGTTAATTAGTAGCTATTGCCTTTCTGGCTCATTTCATTTCTGGGCTGGATATTGTGTCTGTATAAGGCAAGATTGGATTAAATGTGCAAGCTTCTCTGAAGCTACATTTGTGCCATTTAAAACAGTATTCTGGCAGCTGCAGACACAGCCGGTCAGCGACACCGCTTGACAGTGGCTGACTTGAGTGAAAGCTGGGGCGCAGCACCGGGGCAGAGTGTCTGGTGAAATATGCTCTGCCATACTGGAAAATGTTGATGAATTATGCAGCTCGCGTCTATGCATTATTCAATACCCTGGCCTGCTTTTTAACAGTGAAATTTTGGCACAAGGCCAGATCAGATTGGGTTCAGCCCAAAACCCAAAAGTTAACACTGCATATTAAGATATTATGAAGCATATGGCAAGTAATATCTTCTTTAGATAACATATATGATATGTTTTCCCATCTGAGGCCATTTCTGTTTATTACTGAAGCCTCACATTTTATCTACTAGCTGTGCTAAATGTGTATCGAGCTTAATCGCCTTCTCATGACACATGTATTCCCAGTAGAGAGGTGTGTAAAAGATTATTAAGCATCTTTACATAATGGATGTAAGTTTGGCAACGCATGTGATTGCTCTGAGGAAAGGAGACATGTTTTTGTTTAAGACTCACCAACCAAATGGGTAGCTGGTAGCATCCTGCAAGCAGAGTAAGAGATCAGGGTGTTAGTTGAGTTGGGATCAGTCTAGTCTTACCTGTTCTGGCCGCAGGTTATCAGACCTGTGCTACCTGTGTGTCTGTCTTGGGTGCTTCATGTGTAATTGACCTGGCTATTCTCTGCTGGGGTTTGCTGCTGAGTCATCATTGGCCCATTGGTAATGAGTTACAGAGGTGATGGTGTTTCTGCTCCATCAGAGATGAGTTACTGAGGCATTGATCTCCTCAGAAATTAATTATAGCTCAAGTGGGTTGCTGAGAAAGCCACTATTGATCTCCTTAGAAAGGTAGAGTCTGCGGGGGTTAAAATGTGGAGTGGAAGGATGAGGTTTGTTCAATAAAAATGTCTGCCAGTATATAAATTACCAAAAAAGTTTAAAAACATAGATAATGCATGGGTGTTTAGAAGATAATAGAGGTGCTTGATGGCATTATAAGTGGCATACATTGTCCTTTATTACCTTTGTCTTTGTATCTTCCTTAAACATTTCCTCGCAGTCATTTACTGTCTTGGTTGACCTTGTTGCCATTTGCACTGTGGAGTGCTGCACTGTGATTGGGACTGAAAGCTCTGCATGGTCCAGAGGTAATAGCTAATGGAGATATAGAGATAAGAGACTGTTCATTATCAGTGGGCTTGGATAGACTTTGACCCTTGCTCTGTGTCATGTGTAGACACTTCATGGGCTTGTGTGAAGTGGTTGGAGTGCGTAAGCTCTTAAACTATCGAGCAGTTTTGAGGTAGACAGCGGAGAGGAGAGGATGCATATTGACTCAAAAACCTTGAACAAATGTAAAAACAAAAAAAATAAGTCACCTTCAAATAACTCCCAGTGGGAAAATATTAAAAGCTGTAGCTGTTTCCTGTAAACACGCGCGTAACCTGATGTCTCTTTCAGTGGAAAAAGTCTGATGTGCCAACAGAGTTGATCCAATAAATAAGCCTGGCTGGCTTACTTCTGGGTAATTTTACAGTTTATTGTCTACTTTAGAGCCGCAAGCTTGAGTGGAATGTAATGATATTAACCTATTTGGTTATTGATGAGGGGGGAGGATGACTCGTCCATTGTTGGGGTTTGGTAGTGCTGCAGAAATAGTTTAAGGACTGTGGAAATTTAATCTATGCAATTAGCCTGTTGTTGTTTTCACTTACAGATTCATTGACATAGAGTGCACAGATCCCAAAAAATGATAGGGATATCCCACACAGTGTCTCAATCTAAGGGAAAGTGCTTTGTAATGCATTTGATTTCATTATGTGCTATAATTGCAACAGCTTTCTGGGAATAGTATTACAATGACATGACTGGAAGAATGCCTGCATTTGGCTTATCAGGTAATATTATTCAATATGAAAATGCAATAACACACTGACATCTATACAAGCGAATGAGAAAAATATGAAGAGCGGAAACCTGCAGGAAGTGACTGTTGCTGTTGCAGAGGCATCACAGTGGAAGGGAAGCGACACGAAGTGATCTGATGGATGGCTCCTGCTTCACGGATGTCATTTGACCCATCTGGTAAAGTGCCACTAGACCTTAAGGCGATATCAGGCTTCTGGCCCTTTAAAGACGAAACCCCGGCTTTGCCCCTCCGCAGCACTGAAGGAGCTCCATATGGCTTCCTCTCGTTGTCTGAGCTGGTAACAGTAAGCGGCTTGATACTACACTGGAGGGAGGAGATCGTCCAAAAAGCGCCGAATAAAGGCTTCCCAAGGCGGCAGGTGGCCAGATGACACGGCGGCGGAGCTTCTCGGGCCAGTATCTTTCACCACCGGGGCCGGTAGTTTCCTCTTCAGCAAAGCCGAAGGAGGGCAGAGGGAGCACGAGTGTGCTGCTGCATCTGTCCTCTCCCAGGTTCGCCGTTGTACCAGCTGAGTAAACTGTGGCGTCCCGACCTGTTTGTATTTCCGTCACTCTCCTAATGTCTTTACAGAACCGCCCTTGCTCTGCGTTCATGCGCGCACTTGGCGATGAAAAATGCCCAGCTCCTGGAGCTCATGCGGG